>JAYMSU010000862.1:0-11920 GCA_036897765.1 Erodium chrysanthum | reverse complement strand
GGCAGCCCGTAGCACGTTCTGAAAGTTTGGGCAGCAAGTCGTCCGTGATCAATTCATGTGGGTAGTTTTCGGTAATTACCCATATTTTTTATGAAGACGTAAATATATTATATTTTGGATAAATTATGAATTTCTAAATATTTAAATTTGTGTGTAAAGATTTCTAGAGGAGAGATTTTGACCATTGCCCCGCGCCTCCTCCGTCGATTGTTCTCAAACCATGTTAATTTCTTGCCTTAAAATTTCTAAAAGTTATGATCCTGTGGGGACTGGAGGAGGACGAAGTCCGTATGCTATCGAGCCTGAAACAGCGACACGTGTTGGGAGCGAGTTTCATGATGTTTAAGGAAGACTATTCGGACCCTATAGGGTGCTCTAAGTGTCTTTTGTTTCAGTGATTCATGACAAAGGTCTCTTTCGTCTCTTCTACGACAAATAATTCATTATTGCATCCAAACATGATTTGGAAGTGAATTCACACACCCTTTACTTACCCACTATTCACATGTCATGGACAGTTGAGGTCGAGAAGTTGTTGGTGGATTGTTGGACTCATAGCTCGTGTGATGCAATCCGTGGAAATTAAAAGAAGGGGAAAAATATTGGAAAGACTCTACAACTTGAAAAAGAAAAGTGAGCTGATATTGAAAGCCAAGCAATGCAAGGATCATTGACAAAAGATGAAAAAATTGATCAACGACTTCAACGGTATATACCAGAAAACAAAGGCACATCATAAAAGCGGTCACTCGAATGATCAAATTATGGAAAAGGTTAAGGCCACATACAGCTCGACACATAAACTACTATTCACACATAAGAATTGGTGGCTTAAGGTGAGATACCTACCAAAATGATCGAGAAAAGGTGCTTATTCGAGTAAGAGAACTAAGGTAAATGAATTCGGGTCCTACATATCCTTACAAGGCATGGATAGCAAAAACCCGATCATGACCGATGAATAAATGTTAAACACACAATGTTCGCAAAGACAAAAGAAGGCCAAGAGAGACAAGGGGAATGCGCAGCAAGATTTAACGAAAACATCGAGAATTTCAAAGTGCAAGCCATAACCAATGCATCCGACTTGAAGGAGATTGAAAATTTAAAAAAAACGACAACAAATTGAAGTTGCAAGAGGCCAACTTGAGGATCGAGAAGGAGAAGGCTGAGGCCAACTCCAAAGTCGTGGAGAATGAAGTAGAGACTGAAAACTGAAAAGGTTTAAGTTACTCGGTAAGTATACGGAGTTGGTCTGATAAAAAAAAGTATATGGAGTTGGTTACAAAAAAAACGAGGTTACCTTAATGATCTACGAGCTCTCTCACCTCTTTGAGGTTAGATGTTCGAACCCCAGAGGATACACTTATTTGGGAGCAGGTGTGAGGTGATAAAAAAAAGGTTGCTGCGCATCAGCGAACTCTTTCTCCCTCTCCTACTTCGATGCGATCTCTTCTCACGTGACTCGTGAATTCTTCTCATAGTATTATCCATGCGTTAAGAATTGCAATTTTAGTGGCATGCGATATAAGCAAGAATGATAATAAGTCAATAGTAGTACAAAACAAACAAAGTGAATCATACTTTGTAGACTGTGTTACCGAGATTGACTTTGATTTGTTTTTAGTTCTTACATTAGAAGAAATAATCCATTTTGACATATATAAAATAACAATGAGATAAGAAATGAAAGAAGGTTGTGATTGAGATCATATCTTGTTGAGGTGGGCAAGAATAAGAACAGTTGCAGAGGTTACGAGAGGGATGAAGATTTCGTTCGGGAGAGTTTTGGGCAACACTCGTTGCTTGAGGAGCAGCGCACTCACCGGGACTCCAAATATGTAGAAGAGTGTGTCTTTGGCTCCTATCCCACTCACACCTGTCTTCACCATCACACTCTGTAGAATCTTTTGGAACTCTTCTCTTTCCAATTTCTTGTCCCCTCTATCTCCATGGTGTGTCTGTCCATTTCCACAACAATTGAAATGATCAATCTTATTATACAAACTGCTGCACTTCTAAGCGTGGGTCATAACATCTATCTCATCATTTTCCTATGGGCCGGAGACGATATGAGAAACGTCCGTCAAATGTGTAAAATTAGACTTGTGCCAGAATCAAAAAGTCCAATCAACCAAGACGAGATTCATAATTAAAAGGTCAACCTTATTGGTTAGATGTTATTATTAACTTTGCATATAGGTTATTGCGTTTCAATAATTGATGTTTTACACGTGGATCATAACATACACCGATGGAAAAATGACAAACATGTGAGTTATAGTCATCATGGAACCTAATTAACCAAGTTGAGATGATTTTTTGTGTTATAACAACTCATAGTGTCAAATGTGTTAAATAGACATGTAACTCGTTTTTCTATGTTTATTTAATGTGAGACTTGATGCTTTCTACAGGTAAACATATACTTACCCTGTATGCGTCCTCGATGATTTCACGTTCTGGCACACGAAATTGAGTGTTGCCAAGGCTCATATTGATTTCTCTGCACAATATTTCTTACGTTAAGATTGCAGTGACATCATGATTAACATGTATTCGATAAAACTATTTAGATATAGTTGTGGATAATTTTTGTGAAACAGAAATGCATAGATACGGCCAAGTATAAGAGAAAAGATGAGTGAGTAGTAGTACTGGACAATTTCAGACACAGCTCTGTAAAAATCAGCTTTAGTCCATTCCTTGTGTGTAAAATAGTTGTTATAGTATTTATCTATAATGGGGCCATATTTAGAAGCATTGCCTTCTTCACCTCCTGCATAATTGATATCAAGGTCAAATAAACAAGTCGATTTCCTCCTAGTTTGCTGAAACAAGATGCATATCAACCAACCACCCAACATGTAACTGATATGGTAAGGTTCTCTTATTAATTTAATCGGATTTAACCCAATATTTGGATTAATGTGTGTTGTGACATGTTACAGAGATCCGCTAATGTAATTTTTGGGACTACCATTTGTTGCTAATTCTCCATTTTGTGAAAGCAATGACAAGAGTTGTTGCAAAGGATCATCTCCGCCTTGAGATGCAACAATATTTGTTGGGAAGGGGAACAATAAGCCTGTGGGAGCTGGAAATTAAGCAAGTCATTTTGGTTCATCATAGCATATCATAGGCTGTCTCAAATCAAATCAGTACAATCAACAAAAAAGAACGAGCTTTAAGAAGAAGCGATCACAAATTCGCAATATTCAATTAGATTAGAAATTATCGATTAAAAAAAACAAGCTTTATGGCGACGTTGAAAGAAAAGGAAAACACGAGAGATGATACCAGAAGAAAGTTTCTTGAGAGCTTGTCCCATGTTGAATTTGAAACCTTGATTTGATTACAAGGATGGGTGAAATTTGTTTGCATGTGTAAAATGTTATATCAGACCCATAACAATACATAAGCAAGCATCATGGAAACTTGCTTGTTGAGGAGAGTACAATGCATTTCTTGGGAAACAAGCAAAGTTTGCCTTTTCATGTGAGAGATGGAAGAATATTGGAAACCTGCCCATAATATATGAACGGGAAACCCCGCTATGATACCATGTAAATGCATACATCCGAATATGTCAAACATAAAATGCGATATAAATAACAATAATAATAGTTAAAATGTTGAGATCTCTCTCTAAAGAGACATGAACACAAACATACTTTTATTATCATCTACATTGAAATTTACTTGACAGTAACTCAATGTGGAGTTCCCACTTGTTAATAATATCCAGCTGCTTGCTGGTGAGCACCTTAGTTGGGACTTGAGCTCAACCACTCAATACCTTCCAACAGTTTTATGCACTCAAGGCGTCCAGTAATGAAGGCATTTAACTTCCAAATCTTCCTCGTTATCCAATCACTATTACTTCCGCGATCACCATTCATCTGTTTCGGAGACCTGTACCACACAAGACCTTTGATAAGAAAATGTGTTTATGTACCTGAACATCCACAGAAATATTCCACACGATGAATCATCAATAATTGCAGTTTGTGTCTCCTTAGATGGAGCAGAAGAGTCTTCATCCAATCATAAATTATTATGAGTATAATAATGACATTAAGTTCAGTCTCAAACAGTTCCTTAGATTCCAGCCAGGGGGGGCAATGTTTAATTCAATTTAGCAAAGATAACCACACTACATCTCCTTGAGAAAAGCATCACAAATTCATCTCCAATAAATTCAGATTTAGTGAGGAAAAAATCAGTTCAGATATATTTGGAGCATGAGCACCCACTAGATATAAAAACAGATTGAAGTTGTAATGTAAGAATTTAAGCTAGGGGGAATGGGAGAGAGACCTGTTCATCAGGAGGTGCCTCAACAATCAAGACCAAGATAGCTCCAACAAGAATTTAATAGCATTGGCAGAACAGCAAAGGCGGAGGCTGAACTTGGTCACATCAGGCCACAGATATTCAGCATATATGCTTCTTCATGACAGCAAGAGAAAAGATGTATCAGCAAATTTTTATTGGACAAAACTATAGTGCTAAATTATTATGCAGATTAACCGGTAATATAAGTGGTATACCAATAGCATCAGTTAACCACAGCAGAAGCATTGAAGAAATAGGTTCTGCTACAAACTTACCATCCATGTTTTCACAAAGACCTCACACTAAAAAACAACCTTCTCGGATAGACTGTCCTTGATATTGGTCGGACAGAGGAATAGACTGACGATTTATTTTCTGATATTGCTGATGTCGGTCCTGGTACGGTTCCAGGTTACTAGAACACTGATAATCCTCCCAGTTTCTCTGGTTCTCCACACTGACTTGTGAAGTTGAGATTTGTTTTCCAGGAAATGGAAAGCCTATTGCTCCTATAGAGGTATCACCCTTGACCACATGTTTGTATGGTTGTGCAGAGTGATTGATGGAACTGTTAAGCCTGATAGCATTTATTGAAGATGACACCTGATACCCATCTAACCAGCTGTAATCATCCATCTGCACATTCTCGATAGGAGAAACAGTACCGAACCCAGGAGGTGGACCAGCATGCCTAACTGGTCGGCTTATTGGATTCTTCCTTGGACTTGGTGGCAAGGTCGATGACAACTTCATAGACTGACTACCAAAACTACCTCTCAAAGATGTAATTGAATCAAACTTGGATGGTATCACAGGATCAGAAGTAAGATCAGAATATCCATTCACAGCAAATAGATTGAAAGACTGAGCAGGGGGGAGAGAAAGGGTAGCAGGCTGCAACACTTCCAATTTCTCTTGCATCACAGATTTAGCAACAAATGCATTCCCCATTGAGTTCAAATCATTCAATCCATTTTCAACGGAAGCTTGTTGGTCCATCAGCCACTTTGAAATACTTGGTTGGATTGATGGCTGATAATGAGGGTCGGCCGTGGGGGCAAGAGATGCAGGTGCTCTTTCATTTGCTTCAGGAACGTTTTGAGGGAAAACAGAATCAGGTGTGGCTAAAGAAGATTCCACACAACTAACTAAATCACCCTTGGAAACATCAGCAACATGAACATCCTCATAAGAAGATAACTTTGGAGTAATGCCATCAGAACGTCTATCAGCCACCAACGGTTCGAAAACAATTATTTCATCCTCTTCTTCACCATCTAGGAACTGTGGTTGCGAAACTCCTAGATTCATTTTTTTATCCACTGGACTGTCAAGCCTGGCGGCATTTGTTGCAGACATGTCCATAGAGCTGTCAGGCACAAAGTCATTGGATATCTCCTGCTCGGCAAAAGTAAAATTCTTTCTCTTAGGATCAAAATGCATTCCTTGTTGGCCAACCTGAACTACATTTGCAAGGGACTTTGCAGCTGCTATGATCCTCTGAACACGGGCCTTTTCCTCCTTGATGATATCAATTCCAGAAGGCTTATTTGAGAAGTCAAGAACTAGTTGGGCAGAAGCAAGAGGCAGGAATCCTCTCAATTCAATGTCTTCCCACAATGCAAGCTGGTTAGTGGTTTCACCTTCATCATACTCGCTCATATTGAAAAAACATGTTTCATATTTGCCCTGATTGATGGATGTGAACTCACTTGACAAGAGCTTGTTTAAAAGAGAGATGCAATTGTTCCAAAAGAACGATCTTGCAACAGCTTCTTTCTCCTCCACTTCACTGCCAGCTGCAATATCCAAATGGCAGGCTAACCACTCCATAAATATCAGAACTCCAGGCAACAGAAAATTTACTGAAGGATCATGCAGTTGCTTGCATCTCTCAATAATAATCCCCATGAAGTCAAAGACAGCAGTATACGCATTCTGGAGTAGAACTGAGCGTTGTAATATTTCTGCATATGTCTGATTTACGGTTTCCCTATTCACATTATGAACAGTAAATATGAGGATAGCAATAAGCCTAACAATCACAAGCCTATTCTCTACAGCATCTACACCGAAGTTGTACTTCTCTTCAGGCTCGCAAGTGAGAAGCTCAAGCAGACCATTCCGAACTGTAGAGTAAATTTCTCCAAATGTTTCCAAGCTAGCAAAGAAGTGAAAATAAAAGTCAGTTTGCCATAATTATGTCTATAATGCAACAGGACCATAACATGATTGAGGAAAATTTACCTAGTGCGAGTAAAGAGGATGCCATTAAGCCGCACAAACCAAGTGCTAAATGCTTTAAATGTTTCTGGCACACTGGATGCTCTCTCCTTCACAGAATTTGTTGATGCTTTATTAACTTTCAATGCAAGCATAGAACCGCCTTTTGCTCTTCCTTTCCCAGTCATTCGCACAGTTGTAGTCTTAGTTGAAGAAGATTTAGCATTCACAACAAACTGGGAAATTTTTTGGCGATTCTGCCATACCAAAAGTTTGCATGACAAGTTTGTACTATGAAAAAGCAAAACACTTTTCAAATTCCCTTACCCTAAATTATATTATTTTGGCCACCAAATAAATTTCTTATAAGAATTAACAAGAAAAGAAGTAAAATAAACAAATATATCCTACAACTAGTTTTCATACCTTCTCAAATGCAATAATTAAGTTATCTCGTGCAGTTGAGAAAGGGATATCCACTGCCAAACTTCGGAAATAGCGGTAGATAGACACCAACTCATCCTCTGAATAGGAAGCCAGTATTGCAAGCTGAAAATGAGCAAAAGAAAGTGGCTGCTAAGAACTGACAGAGAATACCAGAAACATTTTACATATGGTACAAATGGACCGATCCTACAATATAAGAACGGTAAACATCAATTCAAAAATTCTTGTAATCAGAAGACCTGGTGATAAGGATTTCCACTTGAAGGCCAAAGTGAAGAAGCTTGCATGTAGTAACTCGATGCTGCTGCAAACTCTCTAGTTTTGGAGGCACCTTCCCCATATAGGCCTTTATAACGTGAGAGATCACCCAGATAAATCAGACAGCGGTGACAAGAGATCAAGCCCTTCATTAGCTCAATAGGTTTGTTTCCATCTTTAGAGATAATGAACTGATTTTCTGGGTCATCCGAAAAATAACCCAGAGGTAGTCCATACTTGGATCTGATTTTCAACATCAGATCATGATAAAATCCAGTTGCATCAGAGAGAAAAGTTTTAAACTGAGAACGGAATTTTGTTATACGATCAGGTCGTGCAGAACCTTTTCCACTCTGAGTTGTAGCTGATTCATTTGAAGCCAGAGCAGCGCTTAAGTGCAATCGTAGCTCCTCAATTCGTCTATAATGCAACTGCCACAATGCATACTCTATCTCATGTTGCTCAGAGAAGGCATGATCTTCAAGGATGATTGCTTCATAATTCTCTCTCATTTGTTGCCATACACTAGGATCTGAGGGAATCCTTGCTTGGGCTGATCTCCGACACCTATTCTCCAGCTCAACATTCTAGAATGGAAGACGGACATGAGTGAGCACCATAGTGTAACTCTTTACCCAAAAAATGAATAACTTAGATCTGCTAGAGCATCTAGATCAGATCATATAATAAGTTATACAGCATTTGCAGTAGCATATACGTTGTTTTTGAGTCTCCCTTACAACATGTTGAAGTGTGTGTCCCACATTAGGAGTATGTGGATGAATAGACCACTTGATAATATTAAGGCCTCCACCCATAAGCTTGAGCTTTTGGGTTGGATCAGGGTTTAACTTAGTAGCAGAGGTGGTTTGGGCACATGGGTCTGCCCTAGAGTGCACGAAGCTTCCTTAGGTGTCCTAGTGTACAACAAATGTGAGGCCCGCACGTGAGGGGGGTATTGAAGTGTGTATCCCACATCGGAAGTATGTGGATGAATTAACCACTTGATAAGCATATTGAGGCCTCCACCCATAAGCTTGAGCTTTTGGGTTGGATCGGGCTTTTAACACATACAAGATAAACATAATTGCTATCAACATCTGCATTACTTATCCATCCCCAATTTGTTGTTCTCCATATCTCCTAAAAGAACTTGTAGATCTTTCATGCAAGAGATTATGGAGTCAAGAAGAAAAAAACAACCCCTAAACTATTTTTTCTAAGTAAAACAGAATATCAATTGACGTACCTTCTTGAAAAGATGTTGAACATGTTCCCTCGGTGAAAGATCCAAAGAACTATCCATTGGAACCGTCATTATCCATAAAAGTAAATGCAATAATCTACTTACAACTTCTGTCATCATATAGCAATTAATCAGCAAAGAAACTGTAACTTCTAAATAAAAATGGCAATATTTAAAGCAATATCAACAGTAAAGTATATTATTAAACAAGTAACTAGATTACCAATAAGAATTGAGATGTTACATCCTAAGAACTTGGATATTATATCAATAAACAAGCAAATAGATATCCCAATAAGAAAACCAGATCTTTTTCTTGACTACCAGGCATAACAGCCTAGACTCTAAATGGTTGCAGATCTACAGATTTGCTTAAATCAAACAGGCGTGTGCATCACATCAACAACAACACAAACCTACGGAGCTTCTCAATATTTTATTAGAAATAAATGAGTCAGAAGCAATGGATTCTTCACTGACTTTTAATGAACTAGCACAAATGCATAGTGGATAGTTTATGAAGTATTTTCAATAGCGCATGAGCTAAGTTCTATCAGGGCATAAACCCTTCAATGACATCAAAGAAACAACACACAGAATTAACATGAGGATAAAACTAAATATTATTGCAAAATTCTAGCCCTTATTCACAGAATCTCATTCCAATGGTTAAGTCTTAAAATGCTAAAAGCGCAAACCAGTGAGTGTGAGATAGAGCAGATTTTTTTTTGGCCCCTTTACCTACTACAAATACAATCAATCATCCCCTTCATCCCGGAGATGATCAACTCAGCTTATTCAATGAGGTTGCCCTATCCATTGGACTACAATTAAATTACCACTAACAATATTAATCCAAAATAATTTAACAGCATCAACTACAAAAAGACAGGTCCATGTAGATTTCAACCTTTTTACATTACAGCTTAACACCATCCATTCTCTACGGTCCAGAATGATTCAGTTACATGGTTACTTATAAAACTAGGGTCAATATGGAAGGGAGATGACATAAAGCTGACTACCTGAGGCATTTCGAGGATGCATTAATATAGGATATTTTTTTCTTTCTTTAGTTATTATGGAAGAGCATTGACTGATTATGGCATGAACAAGCTAGGTTGAGAAACCCATGAATTCTCCTCAAAACCACACAGCTCATGTCGCTCGATCAAGAGGGTTAGCATATAGTTCAGATACAATTTTCTATTCAAATACTGAACAGTTGAGAACGAGCAACCTAGCCGATAGCTTAATAGCCACAAAAGTACCACTTACTGTCAAAACCAAAAGAAACTTCTTAAACGTTATCACAATACATCCTTCTTATCCATCCAAAACCACATCATTGATCATGCATCATGGAATCTGTGAAGATCCTTAAAAAATTAAAAGGTTTGGTTTAACTCCTATTGTGGGCATTATTCATAAATTACATCATCCAATTTCTAGCTTTCCGTACCCAGGCATTCTACACTAACAGAAATGCTTTCCTGCTTGTAACCCCATTAGTGATTATTCCCAAAACACACAGAAGAACTTTTTTATAGGATTAAGATTTATACAGTTGTCATGACTCGAACCCCTGGCCAACAGGTCACAAGGCCGAGCACTTGAACATTTGGACAAGTATGCTTTGGCCACAGAAGAAATTTATAATGCAATATAATCTACCTGAACAGCCCAACTGATTTAAGACATACCCAGAACCTAATACGACCTCCTCTTCTAGGGTTATCATCATTGTACAACAAAAGAGCATAAAGTATATAAATTGCACGTCATCATTTAGAAAGAGAGAAAAACAGTAACAATGATCACAGCATATGTGCATGAACACAACGTATTGTCCTTCTTCTCAGTACTACCAAAAAAAATCTAATAAATTGCATAAATGCATAAACCTGGGCCGTGATTTCTGAAAACATCCTTAAAATTACAGGATGCAGGACCATTTGGCGCACATGAATCCGTAAACAAAATGCAGATAAAAACATAGGCAACGATGCACATAAAAATAAGAAAATAACGCAATAATTTAGACGATCAAGCACATTCTTACAGACGAACCCGGATCGCACGCTGCGTCCAAATTATCGAATCTGATATAAAAAAACAAGGATCATAAACTTTTTAAATTGGAATTACCTTTCAGTGATCTGATCGGCCAGAACCTCGTTCAAACTGGAATTGGTACGAGCTGAGCTTGAAAATTGGGAAATTAATCTAGGGTTTGGTGGTTGTGAAGACCGATTTGAAGATTGCCGCGAGTTGATGAATTTGATGATCATGAGTTTGTTGGTCGACCAATGACCCGAGTTTTAGACCCTCCCTCTTTTATTTCGTAATTTGACTTCACAAAAATAAATTAAATACTACTAATTTTGGTTATAATAATTTTATTTTGCAGAAGAAAAATATCATTGGACAGATAGATAATTATATACTATAATTTGTTATTTACTGTTTTTAATTTCTCCAGCTCTAATTTTCCATAACTTCTGTTCTGTGCGCCATCAATTACTGGAACGTAATCACTAGTGGCTCATTGGTCAGAATTTTGCCCAAACCCATACCTTTTTCCTTGTTGGAGTGCAAGGCCCATTCCACTACCATAAAGCCCATCTATTGTAACTAACTTAAAAATCATTTTTATCCCGACAGTTGTAATTATTTCAAAATTACGGAATATATCCGACGGTTGTTGGTGGGTATTGGCGGGTATCCCGTCGTAATGAATCGACTTTAATAGTTTAACATCCGGTGAGGTCCAACCATCGACTCGAGATAACGTCATCACATGGCATATCTTTCTTTCCATAGCTTGACGAAATTGCATCGAGTGACCAAAAAATCAAGACTGAAACAAGAATCGGAATGAGACACTTAGATCGTTCAACCCAACAACGAACAGTGGAAATAAGAATAGACGGGCAGAGAGAGAATTCATGATGAAAAATGTGATCCAATAACTTGTCTGGTCAAAGGTGAAGAGTAATCTCAAAAATACAAAGGAAAAAATATATAGTTTTCAAAAAGATAACTTTCGGGATATATAATAAACTATGACGTCTTTTAGATGCACTTACTCAGGTATCTCTTGAAAATTCTCACTAACAATTTTGGCTATGATAGATTCTAATTCTTCAATTTATAACTTGAATAAAATAGTTATTTTATTTAAACCCTGTTATTTTATTCAAACTTTGAAACCATATCCAAATTCATGAATTCAACATAAAGTTGATAATAACATTCCTAAAATATTTGTCTGAGTACGTATGAACTACTCGTATCATCATCGACTGCTTAATTACTGACTGTATAACAATATCCATGATCCCTTTAATTGCAAAGGGTTGCAAATCCATGTTTGATATTTGATACTATATCAATTTTAACCAACTT
>JAYMSU010000861.1:0-11921 GCA_036897765.1 Erodium chrysanthum | reverse complement strand
TTCTTATTGTGTAACTTGGAGTTGAATAAAAACAACTCAGTTAGCTGTATGAATAAGTATGATGATATATAATGTCTCAACTTCTTGCTGTCACACAACTCCTCCTAGAAGTTGAACTGTTGAAGTGTTTAAGTTGTTCGATCGCAACACTGTAATAATCGTGCATTTACTTTTATCAGGTGTTAGAGGCCCTCAAAGGTTCAACTTCATCTAGACCAGCTGTCTTTGCTATGTCAAACCCCACAAATAATGGTATTATTGTTTTATATCCAGTAGGGAAACTGTTAATACAAATATATTTTAAGTCCGAGATAAAACTCTCTCTTCCCCTCTCTCTAATTTTTTCCACAGCCGAGTGCACCCCTGAACAAGCATTCACTGTCATGGGTGACGACATTATATTTGTAAGTGGGAGCCCATTCGACGATGTGGATCTTGGTATGCATTAATTTTTTTCTTATACATAGCGCTATTTAGATTCTGTTGCTGCTTGCTCTCGACACTGTTATTATGAATATAGTAAAGTGTGTAGAAGAACCTGAAATGGTCTCAGAAACCAGTCCAAATGTATGGTTGACATTATACGTAAGTTTACTTTTTCTTGATGTATTCACACAATCAGTGATGTGAAGTTCCTAGCTAGTTAGTAGTTAGCAGGGGGACTCCTAAGGACACCCCTCCTCCTATTTCTCGTTCGGTTATGGCCAATCTTACGTGGGCGCTATGTAAAGAGCTTGGCTTCTTCTTCATTAACGTCGAGGAGGCTGTCAAGCTTCTTCTTAACCCCACGCCTTAGCCGTTGTATTTTGTCTTTTTCCCCTTGGGGTCTCTCTGTAACCTTGCTTTAGCCCTATCTATTTGATGTGTTTTCTTGCTGATCAAAAAATAAGTTCTACCAAAAAGTCTTTTGTTTTATTAACCCTATCTGCATGTTCATCCATGTCTAGGGCCTTTGTGAACTGTGAAGGTACTTGCCAAGTAATCTAGGCATCTTTTCTAGCAATTAATAGGATATCTCGTAGCTGGTTTCCCTTTCTCTGAAATTACCCAGGTGGGTGCCCAAGAACAGAATCCTCGTTCTTCCTGTGTCACTACCCGCACAGAAAGCTTAGCTTGCCTGATAAAACAACTTAAACTTTCTTCTAAATGCTTAATACTGGCTGGCTGGCCCCGTATGGATCCCTCCTTCCTTGGAACATCCCAAATAGTTTATACAGCATGAAATATGCATTGATTCCCTCCAGTTTCTCAATGCTTATGCTTCATTAACTTTCTTTTCTCTCTGCAACAACTAGTTTATGTTTGAGAGCTGAAGACTGATATAGAAATGTTAGTCAGAATTGTACATGCAAAAGACAACAACTGAGTCATTTCCGGAACAATGTTGGGGTTGGGTAAATGAATCTTCTGGCTTGTTTGGGCAGTTGATATAGTACATGTGTATGAGAAATACTGATGACTAGTATTTGTTAGACTTACTCCAACCTAAAAGCTTAACCTACTATGTGGTGAGTGCAACTAGTATATCAAGTGGTCAATAAATTCACATTCACATTAATGTGAGACTCTTCAACACTCGCCTCATGTCAAAGCTGGGCAAACAGGTCACATGCTCGATGTGAAACCAAACTCTCATACCATGTTAAGCTTATTCCAACACAGAAGTTTAAGTTATTATGTGGAAATCTGCAAAACTGTATGAAATGTTGGACATTCCAATCTGATGGTCTGATAGGCAAGGCAGAGGAATTAGCCGAAATCTGCAAAACTGTATGAAATGTTGGACATTCCGATCTGATGGTCTGATAGACAAGGCAGAGGAATTAGCATGGATAAACTTGTGAAGAATCGCCTAAATTTATTTTCAGCTAGGATGAGGTGGCAAAAATCACAAGTATGAAACAGTTTCCATGTCTAATAACCAGCTTGCAAGGGTGTCTGTTTGGAACATAAAGTAAATTTCATCAGGCATCAAAGGAACACAGATAAATAATTCGGTCACAGCCTCGTTTATTGCACATAGTAACTATCATCCCATTGTTCATTTTTCTGTTGCTTTTACTTTTAGTTCTTGGCGAGTAATTTCAGAGTAGTGAAGTCTAACTGGACCCACTCTTTAGATGTTTGGACTTGTTCGGCTCGGAATTCCCCTATACCTTTTTATCCACTATTTACTCTTGATACTGGTTGTCAATATAGTTTTCCCTTTCATTTTTGTACTGAAGAGATGACTACAGAACATTCTTCTACAAGCAATCCTATATGATTGTACACAGTATCCTGACAGCAACTTTCAAATGACATAGGAAATGGTCAAATAGGCTACTGCAACCAGGGAAACAATATGTACCTCTTTCCAGGGTCAGTTCACTTGTGCCATGTTAATTTATGGAAACCTGATTTAAGTTAATCTAGTATCAACCTTTGTGTTAATATAAACTTATGTCTATGCAGCATTGGACTTGGTACACTCCTGTCTGGTGCAAGTATCATCTCAGATGGCATGATACAGGCTGCAGCAGAGTGGTAATTCTAATTTACTTCAATGAATTAATCTTTTTGGTGGAAACTTAAAATGCAAACTTTGTAAAATCATTGCAAGAAAGAGCCTTTGGTATCAATGACAATAAAATTGACAGGCAAGGAAAACAGATCATGCTCCCCATCCTCAAAACCACCCTCCTATAAAAAAAAGGAAAGAAAGTATAATGAAATGAAAGGAAGTATTCAGGAAAGCACAATCAGTTTTTTCCTCCTTAGATCTCAAAAAACTCACCACATTTCCAATCTTAGTTGTCCTATATTTTTAGTATTCAGGGTAAATAAGAAATGACAGGTAGTAAATATTAACTAACGAATTCCTCTAATAACATGGAAGTGATTATTATTAATGAACAAGGTGGGTGTAGTATACTGGTTAAAAATGAGTGTTTGTACAAGAATTAATATTGCACCTAGGAAGTCTTGGCGGCAAATTGCAATTGGATTTAGGGTTATAAGAGCAGTGCCCGACTAGGGTATTCTACAAATGGTTTCCAGAAGATTATATAATAGCTGATTCTGTTTACTGTGCATTTTGTTCATCCTCAAAAAATTCAAGGAGGAAAATACTTTATGGATGCCATTGATGTTGATTTTTATGGCATCAAAATGGAAATTGCAGTCTTGCAGAATATATGCCTGAAGAGGAAGTTCTGAAAGGGATCATATTTCCTAAAGTATCCAGGTACATACTTGAACTTGTATGTATGTATTATTTTAAATGTTCTGTGCTTATATGTCTGGGAAATCTATATTTGCAGGATACGAGACATTACAAAGGAGGTAGCTAAAGCTGTGATAAGGGAAGCTGTAAAAGAAGATCTAGCTGAAGGTTACCGCGGAATGGATCCTCGAGAGCTTCAGAAACTTGATGAGGTATAATGTTTTATTGAATTAAAATCGAAATGCTGATCATAATTTGGTAGATCCAAAGCTCCAAGCTAATGTACTTACCCGTAGGAAGAGATGATCTATATATCCCCACTGCTCTTATTCATACAATACCAATACACAATAATGATGTCCATTTAAATTAAACTAGTTGTAGTGTGGATCTTATCTAGTGAAGCTTCCTGGAACAAAAGAATGCTTCGCTAGAAGCACAAGTTTGTTGTAGGGTCCAGTTCCCCCATCTAGAATACACCTTAAAATTCAGCATGTAAAACAAGGCTCCATTTAATTGACTTCCCGATGTTAGGACATGCTCTCCTACTGATCTATGATGTATATCAAAGACTATCCTCTCCACACCAAACATTGTGTGCCAAAACTCAACCTTTGGCCCTCACCAACCAAAAGACATATACTACTAGAGCATGGACGAACCAATTTGGATGGGCTTCCATAAGCTGAGCTCCTGAAAACACCCCTTATTGCCCACACCTATAATGCACCAATAGATCCCATAAGAACCTCTCAGCTCTCACATAGGGCTTCGCTTCTTCCTCCAAGCAGGCCAATCATTTTTTTCTTCTCATAAACAAAAGTCCTCATGAAAACTGCATTATATTAGATCCCAGGGGCAATCCTAAATACAGCACATGGAGAACCCAACCTTACACAGCCCACAGTTGTGTCAAATTCCTCCACATTAGGAATGGCAACAGATTATTTTTGGCACCTGTGAATTTCTTGTCAAACATGATCATGCCATGACGTTCTTATTGTTTGCAAAACATTGAACATTGAGTTTATTTGTTGCAGAAGAAGCTTTCAGAATATGTGACGAACAACATGTGGAGTCCTACCTACTCAGCATTGGTCTACAAACAAGATTGCATGTCCTTTGGCCAGAAGAGTGGATGAATAATTGCTGAATCGGTTAGGTTTTGATAAAGCTAGTCAAGTGTATCCAATTGGTGATGGAGCCCTCCAAGCTGGTTTTGGGTGGGAAGTGAAGTCTGGCAGATACTTATGATTCACAGTTACAGATCTCATGGAAAGCCGAAGCTACTCAAATTGCTGAATTGCATTGAATCTTGATTTTCAGCTCTTGGAGAATCCTTCCAAGGCTCAAGTCCAATAAGCCAACACTTGATCTTGGTAAGAGAATTCTCAAGGCCACAGTCTAGAGGCCTTTGATATAGGCTAATCAAAATAAAAAGTCCATGGTAGCCATTTAAAAGCAGAGGCTTCTTTCAATGAAGATTTTTGTATCTATAAAATAAAATGGAAACTATGGTTTCTTTATTGCTTTTCTTGAAAAATACTACACTTTTGTCATCTATTCGGTCTTCACAGAACGGATGAATTGGATTCAATACCTATTCTGTTTCTATATAACAACAATTACATAATGTTCCAATAATATGAAACTTTCTGTACCCGTAATAAGTTTCTTAAACTTTCATCCCTTCCAAGTTTGCTTGAAGGGAAATAGAATGCTTGACATCTCCAATATGAAGATTGTGCTCACCCATTGGAATCCTTCGGATCCCATACTCATCAACCACACTCAAATGCTTGCAAACATCAATATCAATCTTCACTCTCTGTTTTGACCCGGCGGGTAAGTGAACCTTTTCAAAACTAACCAGTTGCTTGTTCGATGACCATTTTCCAACAGGTGGAGATGAGAACAGAAGCAGGGTATGAGACCCGTCCAAGCTCCCGGCATTTTCAACATCAATGTGAATCCCAAGAGGAAGTGTGTGGCAATTGGTGTGCTTAGCCTTGACCGCATTGCTTGACAAGGTTGTGTTCCTCAACTTGGATAGTGACACCATAAGGCTAGTAGGAGCTTCTGCTATGGAATGCACAAAACGAGAGTAACTCAACCCGTAACCGAACGGGAACACCACAGGACCTTTGTAGAACCTGTATGTCCTTCCAGGGTACCCCCGCGCAGGGTTGGCTCTGAGAGACATGTCCGTCATAGGGACTTTGGCCAAATAGTTTTGCGGGTACCATGTCATTGGGAGCTTCCCGCTAGGGTTGGTGGTCCCGAACAACACATCCGCAATGGCGGTTCCTCCATTTTGTCCAGGATATCCAGCCCAGATGATGGCTGAGATTTTAGGGTCGTTCTTGGCGAAGGAGACATCAATAGGTCCACCGCTCATGATGACCAGCACAACCGGACCTCTAGAGGCCATAGCGACCCTAGAGACGAGCTCTTGCTGGTGTCCTGGTAGGAGCAAGCTTTTCCTGTCCCTGAACTCGGCCTCTATGGATTGGTCTAGCCCCATTACCAAAACAGTCGCATCCGCATGTCTTGCGGATACTTCTGCCAGACCGAACAGTTGGTTGCTTTCGCAAGCTACGTTTCTGCAACCATTTTGGTGAACTGTCTTTACGTATCTCGCGATTCCTTGCACAGGTGTTGTGTAGCCACATGCAACTCCTGTTACATTACATTAGACCCTTTTAGAAACTCACACTATTGACCCATATAAATAGTTTCAATGAATCCTTCCTTACCGGCATAGTTTCCTATCATGGTTTCAGTGACATCCGAGTTAGGCCCAATAACCGCAACCACGTGATGTCGGGCCGTAGACAGTGGGAGTTGTGTAGCTAACTGGTTGTGGGCCGGAGCGCACACATCCCTCGGGCCCAACCTACCGTAGGGCTGGGCCGAGGGCGAACATGCCCAATCTCATTTGGACCGTTATGGTGTTCGCTAAAGCCAAGTCCACATACCTATCGCTGCTTGCGTGTGGATCGCCAAGAACGGCCCACAATCCAAATCCAAACCTACATCACATAATTACCAAAATGACCCTCTCAGTTTCATCTCTTTTTTCATTGTCAAAGTTTTGTGGCTTCTTCACTTGTAAGATTGAGAATCCTAACCTGATTTGATCGTGATTGCAGCTGCTTCTTCCGGTGTGTCCGTGTAGTGTTGTGTGTCAAACAAAACTCCGACCGAGTCACAATCTGATACGATGTATCTGTGAATTTCAAATTTAAATAAATATTGTCAGATTACGATCAATCGATGTATTAATCAATTTGTATACTTGGGATCGAAAATCAAACATATCGAGTGAACTCACCCATTGAGCTTCCATTGGCCACGGATAGTGTTCTTGAGAAGATCAGGGTCAGCGCAGGTGGGCTTCCCGTTGACTTGGTTGTAAGAACACATCACACTCGCCACCTCACCTTCTACCACACACGCTTTAAACGGTACGTTATATGTGTCCTCCAGGTCTTGCTGACTCACCTGCACACGTGTCAATCTGCCACGTCACTACCCGTAAATCCAAATTAAATGAATACATAATTGACTTATCCAGTGTACAAGTGGGTCTCCCTGACGTGCAAGAAATTCCCAAGTGGTCATTTTCGTAATAAACACAATGTTTCCATAGTGACAATTACATATCCAATAATTAATTAAAATTGAAAAAATCACCTTGGCATTGAAATGGAAGCGGTCCACACCATTCCAATTGTCGATATCATAGGCCGTGTAATGCTTGCAACATGCGGCTACTTTCAGTTTTTGGCCCCTAATTTCTTGCAATCCCCTAACATAGCTCACCGCGTATTTGGCTGCAAGCGTCGGATCTTCTCCGGGAGTCTCCTGTCCCCGGCCCCATCGTGGGTCCCGGAATATGTTCACGTTCGGGCTCCAATACGTCAGCCCCGCCGCTCCACCGTTGTACATTGCTCTCGCTTCATCCGAAACCACCTGATCACAATTTCCAATCGTTATAGCTGTAGTCATTGTGGATCGAAACATCACATTAGGATATTGACTAAAAACGTTAGATAATTGTTGTATCAAAGTAATGTGACAATCTATTTATTAACAAATGTCAAGCAAGAACTTGGTAACTAACAATCGAACCGAGTGAAATATTTATATCACACGCAACGCAAAAGGCATGAAAGGTGTATATAGTGGCGATGGCAAACATCACTTTCGTGTCGTCTTCTTCTATTCATGGGCTGCAACTTGCCAGGTGAGCTATAATAAAATTTGGTCCATTTAATTCATAATAGCCACAATTTTATCTCAATCCACGTTCATACTTGAATATGAGTTTCAATTTTAAAATATCAACCTTATAAGCAATCGTTCCTCATCATCCTACGTATAGGTTTCTTATTAGTCATGAGATTTAGTTACAAGCAGAGTACTATCATAAATTTTATACGTATAAGATGTTCGTACTTGTCACGTGAAGAAAACATAAATTTCATATATGTGTAAATTTAATTTAGAGTCCAAAACTGTATTTGCAGAACCAATTATTTGCATTAGATTATGAGGGTATAATTGGCGAAGAGAGGGTAGGTTGCCAAGAAAGACCAATTTCACTTTCCAAGCAATTGCAAACAATTGATGCATAACTTGATAGAATCATACTACAAGACAACAATATAGTTGGCAATATGCAACTTTTAAAGTATATATTTTTATTAATATATACACAGAGAGAGAGAGTATGGGCAAATGGGTTGGGCGTGTTAATGATGAAGATGACGGGTGAGGTGGTAGAGCATCTATGGATGGGGACATCCTACACATTCTTAATCAGTTAATTTGTATAATATTTATTTTATTTAAAGCAAGAAGATAAATTATGTTGAGAATAAAATTGGCCAGAGATATTATAAAAAAGAATGAGATTAATATATATCCCCGTCCGATTTGCTCCCAGAGGGAAGCGTTGAAGGAAGCAGCGGCTGTGATGACTTGAGGGAAGCTGGTGGCGGCGGCGAAGGCCCCACCGAACTTGGTGCCGGGGCCCACATTGGAGACGCCGTGTAGAGCCTCCGACCACCACTCGTACTTGGGTATCCCGAGCCTGCTCACGCTCCCCGCACTATTCACCAAGAACCCAATCTTCTCTTGCAATGTGAGCCTCTCCACCAAGTCCTTAACCCTCAAATCCGTCGCCAACGATGCGTTGCAGAACTCGAAATCCATCAACCTGGGGTTTTTCTCAACATCGCAGGCATAAACAGGTGAAGACGAAGACTGGGCCGAAACCAAAAGTAGGTTCGAGCTCAACAAGAAACAAAAACAGAGCAAAACAGAGACGGCCATGGCCGAGTTGTTGTTACGGAGAAAAGGAATCGAAGAAAAGGGTGTGTTACGGAGAGAGAGTGAAGAGACGTTGTTGTGTAGGAGTCAGTGATGAATGATTGGGAAGAAGATGAAGCTCCATTAAAATGGAGACTGCTTTGTTGCTTTTGTTGAGTAGTAGACCATGGAAATGGGAGAGAGATAGGGGGAGTCTAAATACAAAAATACAATAAGTATTAGCTGTTGCGGTTTCTGAATATAGTAAATTATTACGACTCCGTGACCGATTTGCTTTTCCTTTTATCCCTAATTCTTGAAGAGTCTTTTGTTTTGGAGCTCTGTTTTTGTTTGGAATAGGGTCTTCAACTTGCTAAAGGTTGATTTGTTAAATATAAGTCTGTTTCAGTTTAAGCTGGACGATTTTTTATTAATAAATCAAACTTAGACAAGTTTAGATTTAAGTTAGCTTGTTTATACTCGTACTTTCACACAATACATAAAAGAAATATACAATGACACGGTGTGGTTGGAGACGGATTATCAAAACACGGTTCATGTGATCCAAGCAACAATGAGGTGGGATAGTCCACAAGGGTTTTTAGTTTTTGATTGTACAGCTTTGTTGGCTTCTTTACCAGATGTGCAGATTTGTTTTGTTTCTTAAACTGCAAATAGAGCGACCAATTGGCTTGCTCGAGAGTCTGGCATAACCATGTTTGATCAAAGCAATATTTATTATTTAGATGCTATTGTTTTTACGGATTTCACCATTTATTATAAAAAAAATCCGTTTCCCTCTAAAAAAAGTTATACTTAAGAAAGTATATTTCTGAATTGAATATACTTTTAACTCCGTTTTAAAATTTACAACGCCAATTGTGATCGACTGAAGCATTTGGGACGTGCCAGTAACTTGTTTCTTTCCTCTCGTCTATCTTAGAATTCTTGTAACCAAGTACTGATATTTGTCGGTGGAATATTTGTATGTTTTTGTGCATGCAAACCAAAGTAGAAATCTTGTATGGATGGTGGATCTTAATCAGAATAGTATTCAAGGCAAGATGATCGTGACACTCAAGCAACTCTATGAAGGTTGTAAAAACCCATTCCACTATTTATAGATTCCATTACCCTAATGTGAAATATTGTACGAAAAATAACGTAAAATGCGGTGTTGGTTCGCAAAGGTGTAATTCCACAATCACTATATTCTAATATCGTGTTAAACCCCATTGAGATTTTAAACAATAAATACGAGAACGATGTTGGTGTCATTCTATAAATGTAAATTGAGATAGTCATATAATATTATGGAGATTCGATGGTGTAAAAATTTGTGATTCTTGTTACGTTATAACACATGTATTATATTCGCGTAGGTGTCGGTTCCTCCTCCCTCTTCCCCTACTTGCCGGAGCCGGACAACGCGTTGTTCCTAACTGGTTGACCCTATATGGCCATACAAGAAATGTTGCCGGATTACAGGTCATTGTGGGATGAAACATATGCATGAATTGAAGTACAAATTACGGCATCTATTGGAAATTCGAGCGTGGACGGCATGTAATGAGAAGGTGGAGTATACTCAATTTGGTAGGAGGATTAATTCCATTATTGTACAATAGAGACAAGCACTAAACAACGTTACAAACAAACGGAAAAGGGCAAGATATGTAGTCCAAGATTCATGTTTGGAACTTGGAAGAGAAGAAATTCATATTTTTAGTACTTGGAAGCATTGATTTTATGTATTCCTAAATCATATACCACCCACTAAACTCATCTAGTTATGGTACAAAAATCTATTGTTCTACTTTTATTCTATACGTAGAAAGGTTTGGGAGATAGACGAATCTTCGAACTCACGACATGTCAGACATGACTCGTATGACTCAATTTGATTGAGAATAGGGGTGAACAACGTTTAGTCTAATTTTTATCATTCTAGAATCTGAAATTATGTTTTCAGTCTGGATTTTGAACAAGAAAACACAAAAAGAAAACGATTGAAAACCGCAGTTTTTTTTATAAAAACCTATTTTTTTTCCAAATATTATGAAAGAAAATCACACCTACAATAAAACTTTAATAAGTTCTAAAATATTGAAGAAGTAATTTTCAATAACTAAATAAGACAGAGTTTTAGTTAAAAAAATTGGGTTTAGGTCAGGAAAAATAAAATTCAGTAATACTTGGCGGTCAAATTTTCTATTAGAAAAAAGTTCGACCAAAAAATGATAGTTTTAATTTTAGGGTTGACGGTTTTTTTGCTCACTTCCAATTGAGAGGATGGCCCTTAACAACTGTCTCATTCTCTCACTCACTGTTTGGACCCTTGGAACCTTAATCGGGCCAAATAGGCTAAGTTTACAATTAAAGTCGATGACATTGTAAGAAAAAGAAAACGTGACAATATGCACACATCACATTCATTTGAACTCTGAAACTTGAGGGAGGGTTGGAGATGGTGTAATGGCATGGAAATGAAGCATTTAGTTGAGTATGTGAAGTGGGTGAGGTTCATTTGATTCAAGAGAGGATCATTTCTTTACTAGGTTAGTGGTCTCCCACTTAGTGGGATATTGGACAGGTAGTGGTCCTTGTTGTTAATGTTTGGTACAAGAGCAAGTGATGATTTTGAATCTCTGATACAAAGACTGTACTGAAATCTGATATCATGATCATAACTCATGCATTGATATCGGTGGCAGAGCCGTGCGGTTAATATCGACCGGGTCAAAGTGAAGCACTATCGGCGGATATCCATCATGACATGACAAGCTCTTTTCTTTTAGCCGCTTCCTCTGCCACACCCATCACTCATGGCCTCTCACTATCCTTTTCTCTCACCGGCCCATTTTGCAGTTTAACTATTTTGCAACATGCATCACACATGTGGTAATTGTATACAGGAGAAACATCAATAACATATATTGTTTCACATTAGCCTCCTGATTAAATCATGATATAAACAATCTTATAGATAAATATCAAAATCTTAATAGTTTAAAAACATATGCAAATAACATTTGTTGTCATTAACTCCAACGTAGGATGTCACCTAGGTGTAAGGTTGGACGTATGCTTGAGCTCACTTCTTTGCAACTTCCCTCATCACCATCAAACCCGAGTTTTTGTGGGGAAACCGTCTCTAATGGTCTTTGGCATTCGCGTCTCGGTCGCCCGTCTTCTCAACATTTGAATACTCTCGTCTCTTATGGTTTTTGGGTTCGGTCTCTTCTCAGTCTCATGATTGTGTTTCTTGTCAGCTTGCCAAACATCATAAATTGCCTCTTGTCAACAGTATTTCTTGAATCTCTGCACCCTTTGACCTCATTCATTATGACTTATGGGGGGGATCTCGTTACTTTGTTGTTTTCGTTGATTATTATACTCG
>JAYMSU010000860.1:0-11922 GCA_036897765.1 Erodium chrysanthum | reverse complement strand
AATTCCTCCTCGACCAATGTTTAGCTAACAAAGGAAGCCATCCAAAGCCACCATTGTGGATAAGGTGGTCTACCATCCAAAGCCATCCCATCCAAACCCACCAGTGTGCATGCTCTTACTAGGCAGTTTTCGCTTGGACCAACCAAACGATTTGAAATAAGTTTACAGCCACAATTCCGTACTTCAAAGCACTCATATGATGATTGACTATGACAAAAACACAATGCATAAATCATAAAACAGTGTAATGACTTTTGGTTTCCAGTTTCAATCAATTCCAACTATGCAGTTTAGGCCGTGACACTAAAATGAACATGAAAAAAACAAAGGACTAACGGGAGTACAGAATTTACCCCACACGAATCACAGCCAAAGCGAGTATGAACATTTGCAGACAGCTGTGCTTCAGAGGGTGCCTGGAAGCGGACACGCTTATTATCAGCTTCTCTAGAACCTATAACCACAACTGTGTAGTTTTAACAAACAAACAAGCTGAAAATCTTATAGCTCATGAACATTAACAAGATGTTAATTGAGCATTGATACATACATGTCAATGGATTCTCGTGCTTGGACTTGACTTGTACAAGTTCAACAGTAGCTCTTCTTAATGTATATTCTTCAGGAAAGTATTGCTCAAGAAAATGATCAAGCTCCAAACAAACTTTAGGAAACCCCTTAGGATGTGGGCTTTGACAAACTTGACATCTGAGCATTTCGTTAGCTGAATTGATGATGCAACTTTCACAACATACTGAAAAAATTGAACACAGATAATCAGATTAACAGAAACAAGAAAAAGTTCTGATCCAGATGAATAAAATGAGATGGCAGATAGCAAATAAACAATGTACAGATACCATGGCCACAGTTTAAACCCACAGGACGAAACAGCATGTTCTTGCAAGTAGGACACAACAAGTCGCCAACTGAAATCTGCTTGCATGTTTCATTCAGTTCGTCTTTAGGCATTTCAGTTTTGGTGACATTTACCAGAGTTTGTTCAGGAACACTTTTGTTTTGAATAAGCAAAGCGGGTCCTAATTGATCGATGTTCCTGCAAAACGCTCTGTTCATTGAACTTAAGTTGGACTCAGAAGCAGCAGAGTATGCAGAATCACCATCACCAAGAAGACCCTGATCTTTATTAGCATGAGATCCACATGCATTAGCATCAAATTGAGGGGAGAAAAAGCCTCCTTTCTTTTCTTCACCTGGGTGATACAAAGTTGAGGATGTACAAGTCAATTTGAGTTTAATGACAAATAATTTTTCAGAAAGCAATTGAAACTAACTTCACTACAACATTGATACATTTGGTAAGCCAAAAATATTTCTGTATGAGAAAACTTAGATGCATCAATATAGAGAAACCAACCTAAGGCTCCCCTATATAAACCAAGAAAGATATATAGCCCTCTTTGTAAAAATAATTTAATATTCTTGCAATTCAAAAAGTTCCATGACTTGTACCGATGCATGCATCAAAGTCATGATATGCACTAGTTCCAAATTTCCAATATGTGAGTGTGGACTTAGATGTGTAAGCACATCAACAAAATGGACAACTAACCTAGAACTTGATTTTCCCTCCTAATATAGGCAAGGGGATACATCTTCAGGAGCAAAAAGTGAAGCATCTCGCAGACTGTTGGGATATGATGATATGGATGCCTACAATATGGACAACGGGATAAACGGATGCCACTTTTGGATCTATGGATACACCAGAAACAGGACACATGACCACAAGCTGCAGAAACAGAGAAAAATTAGATGAAGATTGTCAAATTCCCGGCACATGCATGTGAAGGAGCAACCAACAGAGTCTTACGCAGCACAATGGGTTTGTGCAGAAGATCCCTGCATGCATAAATGAAGTAAAGCCGCAGATTAGTAACAATGTAACATTACTACTGACAAAAAATGACAAAGAAGAGAGTCGACAGGCAACTGATAAAATATACAAAAACCATATAAATTTTCCTGAAAGTAAACCATAACATCCATAACATTACAAGTCATGGATCATAGAAGCTAAAAGTTAGACCAAGGAGAAGCACAAACCAATGCCAAAACATGGAACACCAACACATAGCAGGAAAAAAGGTTGAGTTTATATGGTAATGCACACGAAGCTGAAAGGGAGAAATGGCATGGTAGTTCATGTAGAGTGTTCCATGATATTCAGTGGCGGAACTACAAGGTACCATGTGGTGTCAATTAACCCCCCATTTTGGACTTCATTTCTAGGTATGTTTTGCCTAAACACCAACTATAAATTATATTTTCTGTATTATCCCCATTGAGTATTTATTGACCCCTACTTTTTTTTAAAACGGGTCCAACATTGATGATAGTAATTGTACTATCAAGTCAAAGTGACATACAGAAGTGAAAATCTATGATATTTTTCTTGTTACCAAATGCTATTAATTCACAATGCAACTCCAAGTTAGAGTCCATTGCCTATATTATGATTCCTGAGTGTCAACAAAAGGAAAAAACAGAAAGAAATTCACAAGAAAGTTGAGATGTCACCAGTTGAAGACATTACACAGGGAAACCGTTCTCTAAAGTAAAGAAAACTGAACTAGCCGTCTGCAAAATAAATAACAAGTGCTAAAAGAGCTGCAGTCAATGACGATGAATTGGTTGAAGATACTCAACCCAATCAATAGGTGAATATATTTTCCTTAGCACTACAGGAGGTGTACCAAAAACAAAGAACGTAAACCATTTGATCACTAAGACATCAAATGTCATAGTCCTTTAAAATCTTTGAAACATTCTAGACTTCTTCAAAGTCGAGCAATCCATTACCATCCTTTTTTCACCTTCCAAATCCACAATACAAAACATGATCCAAATTAAAATTCACCAACAAGCAAGTGTCTGCAAATCAACTCTTAACCACGACAGACTACAAACAGACGCAATTTCAACACAAACGGAAAGTTCAAATTCAACAGCACTCACTCCATTTCAAATAATTCTGAGGAAAACTACAAACAATTCCATAACAATCAAATTACACCAGATCAACCGTGCTTCCTTCCACTAATTAAACCCGATTTCTCCATAAACAATCACGCAAATCCAGCCACCAAAAGGAAATCGAAGCAGCAGACGCAATTTCAACACACACAACAAATTCAAATTCAACAGCAATCACTCCATTTCAAACAATTCGCCAACAATCAAATTGCATCAGATCAACAGCGTTTCCATCCACTGAATAAACCCGATTTCTCCACAAACAATCACGCAATTCCTCCACCAAAAGAGGGAGATAATGCTAAAACCACACATCCTGAGCTAGCAAATCGAAGCAAGAACACAACACAAATCAGCTAACGCGATTTTAGAGAAAACTCACAAACAAACGCAACAGGTGAAGGAATTGCAGATGATTTCCCCTTCAGATTCATCGGCGATGGCGGATTCTGACTGGTTCTCCATTGAAATTGCTGCACGAAAACCCTAGAGAGAGAGAGAGAGAGAGAGAGAGATGGCGGAGAGAGGAGTGTAGAGAAGAAGATCGCGGCTCGTGTGGGCGAGAGAATATATATAGGCAAGAGGAAACGTGGAGAAGGTCCCTCTCCGGTTCTGTGCTGTGTGTGTGAGAAAGGAACAGTTGTCTATATCTGCTTCGCGTACCGTTTACAGTTAGTTTATGATTTATCGTAGAATTTTATAAAATATGGTATTTTAGTTTTTTTCCCTCAATATATTACTTTATTTTTATGATTAAAATCGAATTTAGATATATGATTGACTTTTTTGAAAAGGAGATCTTTAAAAAAAAAAATTCCTCATGACTAAGATTATATATTTTTTTATATTGACAAAAAAATATACGTGTTACATTAAAAAATAAAATAAGATTAATGGATTTATGTTTTTTTTATCAACAAAAAGACTATAAATGGAAGCAAGAGAAAAGAAATTTATAATGAAGAATATAAAATCTAACTTGTGAAGGAAAGCTACCCGAAGTTATTATTTTGTTAACTGTGAACAAATTTAATCAGAATCGGTAAAATCGATTAGCTCAACACTGAAAACTAGGGAAAAACAAGATTACATCGGCCGACAGATTCACAAGAACTGAAAATCCTGATTCGATGATAAAAAATTATCTCCGGCCGTTGCACACCCTTCATCTTTGTTATATAATAAGTGAACTTCTAATTTGATATTTGAACTAGTCATTTTCATCACAAAATTTGAACAGCTACTTACGTGACAGGTGTTAGTTTCTTATTGGCTGGCTACCCTGTGGGGATAATGTCAATATCTCATAATCATGTACCAAATAAAATAAAAAGAAGGCTCCAAGATTAGAACGCTCAAGCACTTGCTATTTTGGAACTCAACAACTTTCATATCCAAAAGTCTCTTCAACACGAAGTAAAGAACAATATGTTGCCTCCTCTCATCTCACTTTCCATCTAACAAGCCGCTACACCTTCTACCATATATAAATTATAATGAATATATCGATACAGAAACACTCGGGCGCAAACTACAAACCTCGAAATTTGGTCACATTTCGTTGGAAAACTCGTTCACATCCCGTGCACAAAATTCCAACGAAAAGTAAACAAATTCCAACCCATCCCGTTCCAACAAATTGTGAACAATTTCCCGAGATCTGTAGTTTACACGATCGGGAGTGTTTGTACCTGATTGTTAGTCTATATGAATATATATGTGCCTAATGTAAGTACTTCTAAGGGGTTTTTTTTGTACTAAAATTAACCAACAACAACAGATACAACAAACCATGGTATAGCTTTCTTCCTGATCTGTAGATGAAACCAGCAGCAACAACAGCTCTCCAATGGTCTTGTAATATTGACACCAAGCATCCATAACTTATTTCCATAACTTCACGGCACTGTCATGGCTTGCTGAAGCTACCATTCCGTTCACAGGTGATTGCGCCAAGGCGGAGATGATATTCTCGTGTGCAGCAATCGTCATGCTCTTGTTCTCGGCCACGTTCCAGAGTTCCAAAGACTGCAAAACCAATACTTCAGAGTCAACCAGTGCGTGCGTGGATATGACATTATTGAAAGTTCCAATATTTCTGAATCGATGCTTGTTTCAAATATCGGCTTATTACCTTTAATGATAGAGTAAAAGGTAAAGTGATTTAAATTGAAATGCAGATGCAGCTAGATGGATGGATTCAAATGAAAGTGGCAATTCAAAAATGTTTAACTAGTCAAACACTTGAACTTGGGTCTTGGGACCTCGGTTCAAGTCCCAAGCAGCGGTACCTCACTTCTTATTTCTATTCCCAATTTTTGTTGGGCCTTTCTCATGGTAGGGATCAAGAATTTAGTGCTCTCTTCTACCTACATAAGGGAGCCTCTTTCTTGTTTGATACATCAATCTTAAAAAGTTCTTTCAGAATAAAAAATTGTTTGGTGCTCCAAAAACAGATCTTAAGAAATTACCGATATTCCTCCAATCACCAAAAGGGTCGAATAATTTGGGTGGAAAACGCAAGAATGAAACTGGTTCCCGGTTGGGCCAAGCTCGTGAATGCAATCTCCCGAGGCCAAAGACCAAATCTTTACCAAGTTCTGACTAACGGATGCCAAGTAATCTCCATTTGCATCCCAGCAAATATAATTTATCAGATCAGAGTGCCCCTGAAGAATTATACAAAGACTATAAAAAAGTTTCTTAAAAAAACATAGCCTGTTGACATTTGAAGTTAAAGATCATAAATTCATCAGCCTACCAAAGATCAAAGTACCTGGAATGAGTGTGTTTGCCGGTCAGTTTCAACATCAAATATGGACACCACTTTATTTGAAGCTGCCGCGAGTAGTTGTCCAATTCTAGGTTGAAACCTTACTTGTGCAGTACCTCCCTACACCAAGTAATGTAAGATTAGATTCGAAAGATTTCACCAACTCAAGTTACCCAGTGGTTAAGGGCTCCCTCCAACACAATGGAAGATCAGAGTTCGAACCTTGGTTAAGCAGTCTTATGGATAAGAACCGTAAGTTTGGTGCTCTTTGCTTCTACATAAGCAAGTGAGCCCAAATCTTGGTACAAAATGGCTTATAAAAAAAAACCAAAAGATTTCAAGTTGAACACAACAGAATAGAAAGGAAACCAACCTTAGAAACACGAGTGCATGCAAATGGGTTAATATTCCAGTAGCGAATTTCATTGTCATTGTCACAAAAGCAGAAAAGATCCGTCTTCTTAGGATGAAAATCAAGAGACATAATGGGTGAAGTGTGGCCCGTGTATGCTTGCAAACAATAGCTCGGCTGCAGCAAAGAATACGAGTAATCATGACAGTGTAATAAATGCAAGTTAGCAGCATGGCTATGATTGGGCCTTCAAATTCTACAAAGACCCTTGCTAGGGACCCTGAAGAAAAACATAAAGCAAAGGAAGTCTGATTACATTGGCTGCATCCCATAAGCGAACTGATTTATCAAATGAAGCTGTTGCCAGCTGAGACGAGTTTGGTCTAAAACGAACATCTGTGATAACAAGTTTGTGTTCTTCAGGGGTGCTCTCTGTTTGCAGAGTATCCATGTTCCAGAGGACAACCTAACAAGTAAATGAGCTGTTAAGTACATATATTATCTACTTTGATCAAGGCTCTAAGAGTAGATGAAATGGACTGAAACACGAAGCCAAATAGATTAGCATGCCATGTGGACATCTATAACCAAACCAATAACAAAAGTTACCGAATGGTAAATGAAACTAAGTTCACCCTGGTAATTATGTTTCAATTTGGCATTTACTCATTTTTCCGTGCATTGTACCTTTTTTTCATGTCCAGCACTAGCTAGTAACTTCCCATCTGTTGAAAAATGGCAACAAGTAACTTTGCTATTTCTTGTCCGGATACAGCCAACTTCCGCAAAGGAAAAACCTGAAATAAAGAATGTTGCCATCAGAAATCAATTAGTTGTTCATACAGATCTAGAATAAAGATAGGTGACCAACTACCTTTAGAAGGCTCTTTTTGGAGCTCAGTAGGATTTTGTTTCAATGTTCCATATGGATCTCTTCCATCTCCTCCATCGTGTGAGAAAAATGGTTCAATACTATCATCTAGAGACCCGATATCTCCGAATCTTTCAATATCATCCTGCATCAAGGAACAATTTTATTTTTTAAGCAAAATCAAGTTAAGTCCATGAAACTTCTAGAATGCAGTATCGATGTAGACAAATCTCAACATAACCACAATGGATAAAGGTCCAAGAAATTCAGTAGTACACGTTTTTATTTCTTTATTTGGATAGCACATTTCCTAAAATGACATGTATTACTTACATTTATCTGAAAATATTTAATGGAAGTTTTACAAATACGTGATGAATCATATTGGAATTGAAACTTATAATAAAGCATCTCAAAAGTCTTTTCTTTTATTAGTGCATCTCAAAAGTCCTAAACAACTCGCAATATGCATATCTGAAATTAGTACAGCATACCAGTAAATTAGAAGATGCTGCAAGTCCTCCAGTCCCCTCTGGACCATACATCATCATGCTTTTCTGCACACCGCTCACATGCTGCAAACTGCTTGCTGTTGTGATTCCATCACCAGGAGTATGTGTTGTTGATGGTGGAGAATTAGGGGACGGGCCCACTGTATTTCCCGTACCAGTACTATTAGCAGGTCCAGAAGAAGAATGTTGCTTCCTTTTTCTGTTATTCTGCACAAAACCAGAATGTTGATTAATTGATTGAAACTTTGTTCCACCACCCATCAAATGTTGGAATGGACAAGATCCTAAAATCAATTGTGAAAGTGTAACCTGTTGCAGTTGCAGTTGCTGTTGCTGCATGTAGTCTTGTTGAGAGGAAGAGTGTTGCATCTGAGACATCTTCATCTGTTGCACACTCTCACCAAAGAGTCAGAAAGAAGGCATTTAAAATTTGTAATAGCCCACATATTCAGAATGCCATAAAAGAAGTGAAATTTTAGAAAGGGTTTTCCAGTTTAGCCTCTCTCGCCAAAAGGTATCTCATTTACCATGACATTGTCTATCAATTTATTATATATGACGCAACATACCAGAGAGCCCAAACTGAAATCTGACTTCCTAAATTTTTTATGCCAATGATATGTGTGGTTAAACAAAGTGTACCACAAGCTAATGTTTTGTTTCAATTATCTTTGGTAGCTTGGAAATCATACTTTGAAGAATGATCTTCAAAGGAAACTTGCTGGCATTAATCCCTATAAATAACTAGCAAGAGTATTATTAAAAAACTAAAAATCAACCCCCAGCTTCATCACGAATCAAGTTATGAACAGTATTCTTCATGAGGTAAATTTCCTATGTCGGGAATGCATTCTGACCTTTGGTGAATTTGGTTGCGCTGGTGAGCAGATAGATCCATCATTTCTTGTAGATTGGCCATCTTTTGCATTCATGTTACCTCTAGGCAATCCACAAAACCTACGTGGATCCAGATCTCCAAAGCTGGTTGAATGTCCAAGGCCATTTTGGGCATGGGCTTGCGCCAAGACCTGCTGTTGTTGTGATGTCAAAAGATACTGATTCTGGGTCTGCAGATTAGGCTTCTGCATTTGAACCCCTAAACTTGGTCGCAGTTGGTCTATGCCCTGTATGATTAATTTCCACATTCAAGGATTTATACATATCCAAAACAGCAGTGGCAACGCAAGATAAAAAATAAAGAAAATAAAAGATAACAAACAAAAAGATGCAGACAACTTACAGTTAGTGGCCAACCCTTTAAGGGAAGACTATTGACACCTTGATTTAATCCTGAAGGAAGAAGGTTAAATTACAGCATGCACAATCAATAATAATGAATTGCTTCAATGCACAAGGATTTATCATAAATATGCACAAAATTTCAAACCCTAGTGAAAAATAACCCCATATCTAAGCTTGAATAACAATTATAACCAAGAAGCTAAAGGCAGAAAAGAGTATTTACACCAAATCAGTACATGTATAAATACCAATGATTATGAACCTCAATATTCCAAAATAAAGTTACACACAGTTATGACTCATTCTATAGATGAATCAATTAATAATCTATTTCCCAAATACTGTTCTTGTCTACTTTGAATGCACTTCAAACTTAACATAATTCAATGGAGCTAAATTATCCCTACAGGGGCCCCGAGACCCAACATCTTTGGAGTATCGACTTTAAATGAACAAGTCAAAATATTCAACCTGTTTCCTATCATAACACTTGGCTCAATGTTGTTCTTAACATGGATCATTATCAAAGATACTCATCCCAGTTCCATGGCTCACAAAAAAATGAAAATGACAATCCTTTAGTTACCTGCACCACCTAATCCAGATTTTGACTGCAAAATTGCCTGACCGTAAATTGATGAAGGGTCCATAGGCAGAGATTTTGGTGCTGCGCCCAAGTTCACTTCACTTTTGATATCCTGCAAACTCCATGCAATCCATAACTCAAACAAGCAGGGTAGACAAGAGAGAGTCCAGAAAACGAAGTATAAACACTTACATTGGTCAATGGATTACGAGCCTGAATTTGCTGCAAAGCTGCAGACATGTTCCCAGAATTTCCTTGTACCAACTGGCTGAATCAACAACAAAAACAGGAAAAATGGAGATCCACTAATCCAGATAAAAGAAAATACAACATCAATAAAAACTAATGAGAAGGAGAACAAATACTGATGGAATATACCCTTGATGACCAGTTGCTGATTTGAGAAGGGCCATTCTATTGGCGTCAATAAGAGCAGGAGAAGTCTCTGAATCCATTGAATGAGGGTGTTTCATGCGCTCTTCATACATTTTCATAGCAAGTACGCTTGCAGATGGCTGACCCATCATCCCCTCTGAGTTCATAGCACTAATAGAACAGCCAAGGGAAGGGTGATTAGGATCTCTTCGCTGCATCTGTGCATTGCGTTGCTGCATGAGTTGCACTTGCTGCAGCTGCAGTTGCTGTTGTTCCCGTACCTTTATTTGCTGAGACTAGATAAAAATATGAAGAAACAAATTAGAACAAAAAATGGAAAGAGCGGGCTTGGCAAGCTGGGTTGAAGTCACCAAACCTGCATGCACTCATGGGTTCCACCCCTTTCAGCTAACAAAGAACATAAATAGAAAGAATCCGAACATAAATATGTGTTCCTCTACAAAACAGAAATACCAAAATGTAGGATGTACAAAGGTTCTAAAACTTAAAGCACCTCTATGTATGCTGCAGCAGACTCGGAATGTTTCTCATTTGTTCTGGTAATAAAGATGTCCCAAAAGACAGACCACCATTCAAATAAAAAACCTCCAGGTGCATCAATTGCTGCACAGTTAAAAGCAAAAGGTTCAATGCCAACATACACTGTCCCTTTGAAGATTCTCGTCAAGCTAAATACACTAACATAGAACAATTCATAAACCCAGTTTGATACAATAAAATCATGTGAGCAGAACAATTTATAAATCCAATTTGATACAATAAAACCGTGCACATGCATATTCACGACTTTATGAACACGAGTAGAGGCATGCATGGCCGAACTAGTACTTATTAAGCTAAAATCATTACCTACAGGATCTGTTGCAACCTTCCCTTCCGCCATAAAAGCTTTAGCAGAGGCATGCAACTTTCTTTTCAACAAATAATCATGAATATATACATCAAGCCTGCAACAACAAGACCAAAACACGAGAAAGCCAAACACCTCAAAACATCAATCAAAACCCAGCAAGAAAGAAACCAGTTAAGAGTCCATACATCTTATCTGCTTCCCAATTACTCTGACTCTGAGACATGGTTCAGCTCAAACCTGGCTTCACAAAATCTGTCAGTAATCAAGCAACCACAATAAGCTCAATTACATGAAAATTCAATTCACAAATGATGAAATCTTGCATAGCCAAACCCAAACCCAAAAACAACCACATCAATTCATACCATAAACACTTCAAAATCAACAATCAAGACATAAATTCAACTATTCAGGAAACACAATAGTGCAATTCCACTCAAAAGAGACAATTCAAGTTAATTTCACAAATTAAAAAAAAGTTAAGCTCAAATTCGTAATAACCAATGGATCAGATCCTACATTACCGATTCAAGCCTAACAGAGCACAAGATCTTCGCATCCGAAACCCTAATCAGCTCCAAAACAACACCAGAAACGAAATTAAGAAAATCACACGAAATCACGGCGAAATCCTCCACAGACCACCTCGAAATGGTGATCTGAAGTCATAAACACTCAACGCACGACGCAGACAACCAAGCATCTTACCGTTCTCCAGCTAAGAACTTGTTTGTTTCTCGAGAAAATTACGGGTTTTGAGTGTGAGTGAAGCAGGAGAGCTTGAGCTCTCTTAACAGTCCAAAAAAAAAACATACAATGAGAGAATCTGAGAGCTTTTTGGATATTTAAAATAATTTCCTCAATAAAATAAAATAGATTTGCTTCGTGGAAGAGCCTAACCTTAGGCTCGGTTCCCGAACTCGCTTCCTTATAGCATCTTTGGTTCGGAGTCAGGCTCGGGTGACAAACCGTTCGGTGCTTAGTTGGTTTGGGTCCGAGGCTCGTAAACATCGAACAGCTTTTTCTGGTTTCACGCGCAGACGAGCTCATTGTGGCGCGTACGGGAATGAGAATGTTGCGGGAAAGGGAAAAGTTGCTCGATGTTTAAGGAGAAGTGGTTTTTGTGTAATAAACAGGTCAATTAAAGAGCTGAGCTGTTTTTCTGGTAATGGACTTGATTGTCTTTTTATAGTTCGGTTGAGATACACACGCCACTCCTTGTCAGCTGCTTCATTCTCTTGAGAATATTCATTGTTTTTTAATCGGATTAGATGATCTCGTCGCCAGAAAAATATTATTCTATCTTTAAATTATTTATCTGATCCGTCGTCTTTCTACTC
>JAYMSU010000859.1:0-11925 GCA_036897765.1 Erodium chrysanthum | reverse complement strand
GATATGTTTTCCCCTGTAATGAAACAGTTATTTCCTGGTGCTCAACAAAGCAAACTTTGCTTGCAACATCCTCCAATCATTCAGAAGTTCTAGCACTACATGAGGCAAGTCAGGAATGTGTGTGTTTACAGTCGATCATTCACCATATACTAGGCACATGTGGCATGTCTTCGATGACTAGTTCTCCTTCCATAATATATCAAGACAATGTAGCTTGTATTTCTTAAATCAGAGGAGGATATATCAAAGGAGATAGCACCAAGAACATCTCTCCAAAGTTCTTTTATACTCATGAGCTCTAGAAAACTAATGAGATTGATGCCAAGCAGATTCGTTCTAGTGTAAATCTTGTTGATTTGATCACTAAGAGCTTGCCGAGATCCACATTTGAGAAGTTAATATACAAAACCAGTAAGGGTCGGCTTAATAAGCGACCAAAATAATCATGTGACTCATCAAGGGAGCAAGATTTATGCGATGCACTCTTTTTTCCTTATTCAAATTTTGTCTTGCCGGGTTTTCCTTAAAATCTTTTTTAAGGAGGCAGCTTGAAGCACAACTAACATCCCCTTACAATTTGTTTACAAGATTTTTATTCCACCAAGTTTTACCTTGTAAAATTAATTGTAAATGGTGATATCGAAATAAGAGTGGTAAATAACATAAATGGCCCCATATCATTCACATTAGAGAGGATATCAATACCAGGAGCATGCCTTCAGCAAGTCAGGTTATTAGCCACCACCATCATGTTGGTGACATATGGCATTTGGTGATGGTAACTTTTGCCTATAAACAGAAGCTATGGAGTTCATTTTAGACCCACAAGAAAAAGATGTAGTGAATGAAAATGGGTCTTAGTTCTTCCATCTTATTTTGATAATTACTTTTTTTTTATTAGTTATTAGTTCGTAATTTATGTTGTATTATCACAATTTACAACAGAAGGGACATTTTCACTGAACAAAAATTTGTAACAGTACACCCAAAAAAAGTTTTGAGCACCAATCTGCTCGAACCCAAGACTGATTGGTTTTTTTCAGTACTTCCCCAATAAATATCTTTACAACTCACTCACACATTACATTGAAGATAAAAATCGGCCAGAAAAATATACAATTGACCCCTAGCCCGAGTATGAGCAATGCTTTGGCCTATTTGAATGAGGCCATCATATACAAGGAAGAACAACAGTAACTGTTTCATCTTAATACTTTCAAATGCCAGTATAGATTCAAGCAACCAAGAGTTTACCGTTACGTCTTAATCACAATAACCTGCAGCCTTCAGAAAGCAACCATAAGGGTTCGTTGATGGAAGCTGAAAGGAGTAAGGATGTTGCTGATACTCAGTCGCACAAAGCATTGGAGAATTCATCTGCAACTCAGCCAATACATTAGAATTCATCTTTTTGTTTGCATTGTGAAGAGCATTCATATACTCGTTAAGGGAATAATAAACATGGCTGGTCATCAAACATGCTTAAAAGCAAAGTACCTTTGATAAACCTGGCTGGTCATCAAACTGAATCTGGTCCATACCCATGAAAGTGGACATCTTCGTCTCCTTCACAATTTGAAGAGATTCACAATTACCAGCCATTTCCATGTAAGGCAAGTCAGAGAGGCGTGTAAACGACAATCTTGCAACCTCATCTGATGTCTCCATAACCTACATAAGTTTAACAGCCTCTTAAGTAAACCGTATATCTAATTTGAGCAAAACATTTGAAATTGATGAGATGATAAGCAGCACTGATTGTTGCTTGACCCACATCAAAGTAGTAACCCGGTCAAACTTAAAATATTTTAACAAAAAATATCATGATAAGGCGGATGACACCAAGGTGTAATAAATAAGACAACTTCTTCCGTGACTAATTTTTGTCATAGATCATCATGTACAAGAAATAGAGTATAAATTACATTCCTTTAAGAACTTTTTTATATCTTCAGTTTGGATGATAATAAAATGCCATTCAAGTATGCACAAGGCAAAACTTCTACCGATCACAAAATCAGTAGATTTGAGTAACATAACTATCTAGAGAATTATCTTGGAGTTGGTCAATTAATAACAACAATCTCAAGTTAAATTATCTTGGAGGTTCTTTCCAAGTTGTTGGTACAATGGATGTGCTCTAGTCTCCCGTTGTATTATCCATTATTTTTATATATCATAATTATGTGCACTAAAATCTAAAACCATCAATGTGTATTGATGAAAGATAAACCTATTCAGTCTTAAGCATCAGGATTATCTATTACTGAACTTTGTGCATGTGTGATTATCAATGGACTAACTTACCGAACTTAAAAGATCGTCAACACTCAAGAGGCATGTTTTTTCCAGGGGTAGCTGTGAATCTTGGCTTTCAAATACACTGGGTTCATCGTCATCTATTGAAAACATATGTTCACCCTGCATGTCAGAGATCAATAATATGAATAAATATCAAAAATACCAAATAGGAAATAGAGATGGAATTTATGCATATGATAATGTACCTTGTCAGAATGTCCATTTTTCCTTAATCCATGGTTATGCATTTTTCCTGGTTCCATGAACAATTGAGCTCCCAATAGACACTCATCATCAGGCAAAAATTCACTAAACAACTGCTCTCTGATGGTGGATGCTTGCTGCAAAGATGCAAAGCCGGTGTTGTAACAGTCAGAAATATTTTACAAGTTGGTAATACTTATGTCAAAGAATGTGAATAAGGGTTACATCAGATGATAGTTTTAGCACATCCTGTAAAGTTGATAGAAAAGATTGTATAGCTTGGGTCTGGGTTACTTCTACTCGTGAAAGTGACATCAAAGCATCTTCATCGTCTTCTTTTGATCCATAAACTCTCCCGGAATGATTGAGTCCAGTATTGACCGCCTGTAACTCGTAATCCTTGACTAATAGTAGAAATGGATCGACCTGATACAGCTTTAGAGTATCAAGATCAGTAGGAAATATTAAACTAAATTACAAGCTCTCATAGGTAACATGACTACATTTAGGAGGTAAAGAGTCACAAGACCAGTACAAAAAATCAAGAAGGTGAACTCACCGAACATCTACAGCAATCAAAAACAGAAACCAGAAAATTCATACAAGAGAAGGTATGAACTGAACAAGAACTAAGCTGTTGTACCTAAGACACTGAAGAATGAAGAAGGATAAAGTCACTGCACATACGGTTTTATTTGTAAATGCTGTCTTAGCCCAAGACACAAGGGGGGAGATTTTGAACGCTTTTGATGCAAATATAATCATGGATGTTGCCAAAGTAAAGAGGGACCTGCGGCGTGATGGCTGTAGTACTGATCCTGCAAAACAAAAAGCCTGCATCAGTTGAAGGGTTGACTTCTCAAATATGCTAGAATAAAGAAGGTAGTGAAATATGTGTCATTATTAAGAAACTGATCAAGACATTAGTTCTACATTTATCTCCCCCAGTCCCTTGTGTGTGTACCACTGCAAGATTCTGTTTATAAGTTCATTACAGTTGTATGGTAAAATCATGAACTTTTCTGCAGAAAGCAAAGTACAAATACGTATTTCCTTATCTAATCTATATATTTGCATCAGTTGCTTTAAATCAGGTTCAGCCTGAAACCCGTTTAGCAGTCTTATATTTTATCAAAAAGTTGTTGTATAAATCCAATCAAGCCCCAACTTCAGGATACACCCTCTAGCACACAAAACTAATCAATCTCAACTAGCCTTCAACTTCAGGATGTGTATCCTACATTATGAACTTATAATTACCATCCTATAGTATGCAACTCATTCCCAGCTTTTAAAAGAGGGGTGATTTTTAGTAGTCTATGTAATATGTAATCATACTTAACGTTCTAGATGATGAATAGTTTTTATTAACAATAAAAATAAAGAAACCACTGTGCTACTCACTCCTCAGGTCCCATTTATTGATACTTTCACTTTCAAATAGTAATTACAAGATCATACCCTATTATATCCTACCACTTCCTGCTGAACACCAGTAAATCATTGAGATTATGTAAAATAGCCTAATTCTGTGCAGTGTACAGTATCTAAGAGATATGAAAGTCATGTCTTGTGCTATGATGTCATATCTTATAACAAGAATTACACTATGTACTAAAAAGTTCTTGCAGAACTCAAGGTTTTCAATCATTTCAGCTTTGAGGACCTACCTCCATGAAGAGAAATGCCTCTCAAAGAAAAGGCTAGCTGAAAGCTTCGAACAAGAACCTCGTGACTAGAATTCTACAAGATACAGTATAAAAAGAAATGTATCAGTGAACCCGGCCATCAGTACTTTGGTCCTGGAACTACAATTCTGCATAGATTGGTTGAATACCTTTGCTTGCGAGAAGAGCACTGCTAAGCTGTAGGTATGAGCAATTGCTTCATAGTTTGCAGGCGTATTTAAAGGAGAGATGGATTGTACCCAAAGTGATGAGAGCAACAGGATAATCTGGCGAGTGGTCAACCTAAGAGAGGTTGCCTGCTGCTGCTGTTTGATCCGTAGTGTACAGACTTTATCAGGTCAAATATTCACAAGGCAGTAAATACATGCATTACTTCTGCAAACATATACATTGGAGGAAACAGTTTAACATACCAGTTCCTTATCTGAAACAGTCATAGTTTCTTCTTCTGTTGAAGTTGATTGATGCCCTTTCTCAGTATCAGCTTGGTTATCCAACTTGTCAAAGAGTGCAGATGAAGAAGAAAACGCTGAAACTGCTCTTGAGAGAGTCCTTTGGGTATCAGGTGCCTTACTTGAGCTAGAATGAGGGTTAACATGCACTGGGACAAGAAGAATGGAAAATATATGGTGTGCACCCAACCTGGTTTCGTGGTCTTCAGCAACCATGGCGAGTAGTAACTGATAAAATAATGCTTCAGGAACAGCCTACAGAATGTTAGGTAAGAAAAGGAGTCTGATGCAATCTTATAAAACTCTTGAACGCATAGTCAACTGAAGAATCTCCATGAACTAATACCTTGTTGTGATATGACAAATTAGGCATGGTTGCCACTATTTTTGCTGTACAGTAAACAGCAGCAACCAAGGTCCTGGCCATAACTGTTATACTTGAGATGTTCTCTAACATCACAGCCATTATATCAAGAACAGGACCTGCATCTCCAATCTGTATGTACGAGCACCTCAGTTTCACAATGATTTTATTAAATAAAGGCCATACTGATTAAAATACTAAATAAAATATGATCTCAGATATCAAGTTTCATGCTGTTATATAGTCATCAAGGCATCTTATGAAAAGTAAGGGAAATAAAAATCACCTTATTGGATAATTGCACAAGACACTCATCTATTGCTGTGCGTAATTCTCTATTCCATTGAACTACTTCATCCCCTAAATTTGAATCATCAAGGGACAAGTGTATACTCTTCCGTAAGTGTCTCATCATATCACTTAAAGCACCAAGTATGGCTACACTTGGCTGAACTTTGGTATGTCGAACAAGGGAAGTGACAACATGGATTATATTTAGCTGCATGCTAGGCTTTTGAAGAACATTCTTGTGGTCTAGGTGCTTAATTAATATGGATGGCAAAAGATGTTTAGTATGCCCTGCAATGAATAAATTTAGCTTGCATGAATATCCAACTAACGTATCCTTGTATGAATTGAAAGAGAGAGTATAATAGTAGTAATGGCTAGTGGTTAGGCTCCAAGAGGCAACAAATTTGAGAAAAATGAAGAGCATTTAGTACCGGATTCCTCCATTGTTAACTGCATGTCGTGCAATACAGGAAGAGCAACCCCAAACTTAAGAGACCACAGATTTCCAGTATCAAAATAGCGAAACAAAGACTCCAGGACACGTCGTGTAGTTGAAGCTTCATTTGCTAACTTGGCCATGTTAAACAGGCAAACCTTTGACCAGAAACTGGGGTTCTTAGCATCTTCCCTGTTGAGAGAGAGAGTGTGTGTTAGTACTAGCTATGACATGATCCATGAGGTTGAAAGCTCTAATCATTTAGATATCAATGATAGGGAATTACGGGGACATATTCACATGGCCTCTTTCACTCACAATCCTCCTCCAAGAAGGAACCCTTGTAGTGGCACCTGGCGAAGGAGAATTATGGCCTTCATCATGCTTGCTGTATTGATTATCCAGTGCAAAATCATCTGATTTTTTCTTATGATCTCCATAATTTTCCAGGACAACTGACACAACCTGATTTATAAAGAAACAAAAAGTATAGTTATGGATGATTAATATAGTCCTTGTTGTCTAGGGAAAGGTAAAGATATAAACATACAGTAAAAAAATATGCTGCCAATATCAAATGCTAGTGAAAGGAGAAGTAATCCATAGTTCCATACATTAACAAGGGAAATCTAATCCTCTATGCTGTTAGATGAGAATCCTAGAGTGAAGTAGTAAAAACTAGAAAGGAAAGGCTCATATCATGATACTAATACCAAAATCTTTTTCTATATTTACATTCCCAATCCGCAAACAGACAACTAAGAAACAAAATGCATACATAATAGCCCTTGTATACTTACGTTATCAAATTCGGCTGAAATGTGCGAGAATGCACCCATGAACCAAACCTGTCGATGAAAATGAATAAAATTATTAATGCAACAAGTCTGTATGCAGGTCAAGAAGTGGGAGGACTCTTAGATGGTAACAGCCTCTTGAAGATATTTACCTGGATCCAAATAGCCAGAAATTTCAACACAGCATTATGTACTATATCTCTTGCTAAAGAGTACAGTTATTCAGAAACATTTCCTAGATTTATAATTATGGGACATTTAATTTTCTAAGTACCAAAAGGAGCACTTAGAATCATGAAGGATTACCATTGATGAAAGGGCTTGAAGTGCAGCAGCACGCAAATGCTGTAACTTCACATCCTCACCCATTTCTCGAGATAGATGGCAGAGCTTTGGAACCAAATTATCCAAGTTGAACATATATGTACTATCTTCCTGCAACAGTTCCATAATGTCAGGCGAGGTTAAGAATTTCCAAACAATACATGTATGCCTGGTAATGGTAAGGCATTTAAATAAAACAATCAGCCACCATATATGTTTTTTATAAGCCATTTTTGTACCAAGATTTGGGTTCACTTGCAAAAGAGTAAACATCCATCATATATCATATATGTTGAACTATATAAATATCGAAAATGTGAGTTTAAAGAATGCATCATATACTAGCTGTAGGCCCCACACTTGATAGCTTAATTTTTTTAGGTTGGAGCAAGTTTAACATGATTTCAAAGCTGATAGAGTTTGAGACCGCTTCATATATTACTTGGACCCTCAAGTGGTTGGAACAAGCTTAGCAATGCATGTTAAGTTCCATACCCAAAAACCTAAGTTGTTAGGTTGGTGCTAGGAAGGGCGGATTTAGATACAAACTGGACACAAGATTGTCATTTCTAGAAAAACGTAGGGTGCAGCATGTTGAGGACACAACAATTTTTCAACTGAGGTATATTCTATATGTAAAAACAATAAGCATGTCGAACAAAGAGTATATAATTGGCTCTTACATAGAAATGTTTGATTATATATACAAACACAAACACTATCTCAACATTTTTTTATATTTCTTGGAAGACATCATTCTTTGTTATAACTTATAACTGTATTTTTTTTCCTAAAAACAACAAAATAGGACATGAGTGTTATGTTTTTCGGCGTGGTCTCCGACAAGACATGTACTTTTTCAAGTCCCATGTTTCATAGCGTGGCATAGCCCAACTTGTATATGAAGCGGTCTCAAGCTCAACACATAACAATGTGGGGTACATAAACATTGTCCTGTGCAGGCCAAGAAACATGGACTGAGAAAAAACAGGAGGCCCACCAAAAAAGCACATGCTAGCAACTAAATCAATTATGATACTAGTGAGTTTCCAAAAAGAAGCCCTGAGCTGTTAGGTTGGAAGATCCACCTAGCAACTGAAATGGTCTCGAACCCCTCGTAACCGAGTAAGATACATTACCAACATAAACCAAGAACCAATAACAACTCTTACCTGAGCATTTACAAAGTCAAAAAGAGCTTCGCATCCTAAAATGACCATTTCATTATGTCGTGTTTGATCTAGTAGAATGTGTATGAGGCTGAGCAAGCTACTAGCATACAATGGCCTGCCACATATTGGAATACATCATAACTTGTACATGTTGACCAATGATATAGAAAGAATGGAAATGGAGATCGAGTATACATGTGAATGACTCAATGTGATCTGCATTTGGTTCATGGATCCTACCCCAATTGATTGGAAAAGAGGCCAAGTTGTTGTTGTTGTTGTTGTATGAGTCAAAAGTACATGATTAAACATTGACATTCTACTAGCTTCTTGCTGGCACATACATTTCTTTGAATGAAATGCCTCCCCACAAAATTGTTTATTTTTTAAGGAAAACAAAAAACAATCCCATATGTTGTGAAAAACTTGCCTGTGAAAGAGAATTACATAAATCTCACAAGAGAAACACTATACATTGCTCCAGACTAAACAAATTATTGATCAAGATACATGGAAATTCTGATTAATAAATTTGATCCTTTATTTGTCTAAAGGTTTTTTTAATTGTGCGAATAAGTCAGTTTTTATCTTAGGGATACACTCAAGAAAATAATGCAGCAAATGAAATATTTGAAATAAGAACCTTTAATTCAGCAAGAAAGTCATCTAAAATGTTTGATCTATGTCCAGTTACATTTTAGAAATGGTTTTGTTAAATTTGTAATAAGTGTCACTACTGAATTAATAAATGGGGAATTTTATTTCACCAAGGAAGGGAGAAAAATGAAAAATTCACATCTTTGTGACTTTGCTATAATAGAGTTTAAGCATAGAGTGTAGTATGCTTGTTTGGGTTCCAGAGTTCACTTAAGTCCCCTATATATGAGGATTCCGCTGTGCATGCACTAGAGTATTGCTATCTTCACCGTCATAGGAACATAGCAACAAACAAATAATAAAAATCATTTTACGAAAGCTTTTCTAGTCAGAACCAATAGTTCATCAGTTCAGGAGATGGGTTACATTGATTCTTGAATAGTTCCTCCAACATGATAGTTTTAAGCCTTCAAGGAATCATAAACAAGAAAAGATCCTAACCGAAACAGATTAACAGTAGTTTGTAACTTTGTATACATCTATACAGAAAAGAACTTACATTTTCTCCCTACAGGAAAACAGGAGCTTCCTGTAGATGCACATGACAGCTTCTACAGAATAAAAACGCTCAGTTCTCAAATCCTTGAAAAATCTCTGCTCAAGATATGTTGTGATCTGAAATGAATAAAAATCAATTTCCAGCTAACATATAATCAGCGAATCAAATAGATGAATGTTAGTAGTTTAGAGCTCAACCAAAAAAAAAATTGCAGGTAAAAGAATCTACTCTTAGTTTAAGATACTTTTCTCTCCCCTGAGATTCTCTGAGCATGTTGATAACTACCCATAAAACACCCAACACAACTTCTTTCACTTGTTCATTTAACTATCCAATATTTTCTTTTATAAATTACTACAAACAAGCTTGTAGCTTTTTTCCCTTCTGGTACAGACAGGACTACCCTCTTTGCTTTTTATCAGGTGATTGTATTGTCTGCAGAGAGCTACAATTTTATTTCTTTGAGGCCCAGTATATGGGCCAATTAACAAAAATTTACCCACTCCTCAAAAAATTTCCATGTGAAACAAGCCATACTAGTACCTTGGGTATGTGAAGAGGATTTTTCGAACAATAGTCACATAGTTTGCTAATCTTTCGATCGTTGACTTCTTCCTGCCAAAAACAAGTGAAAGAAAATGTAGTGACAGACAACTAGAGAGAGGAAGAAACTGTGTAAGACAACAAAAAGTTATGCCACTTTATGGAAGAACTATTTTCTTGGAGGCCAACAAAAAGCACATTTCTGTTAGAATACAACTAGAATTGGGCCTTCAACTATTAGCTTAAGCTTTTAGTTGAGTGGATTCTCTAATATGGTATCGGAGCCCGACACCTCACGGACAGGGGTTCTAATCCCACTCTCAACATGTATCAACTTGACAAGCAAATTTCGAACAAAATGTAGATGTGAATTCACAACGCCTGTTCTAGTAAGAGGTCAGTGTTCAAAAATTAGTTGGTTCTCTCCTGGGGATAGGGATGGATTGCACAACCCATAACTGCACAAAAATGTGGTTACTAAATTGCAAAATAAGGGCATAAGCTGAAGGTCTTAACCCATAACTGCAACATCACTAAAACCCCATATTCCATTCCATCTCTCTCCTTTAACTTCTGAATAATTCCAATTCTCAAAGTCATAAATGAAAAAAATCCCATACAATTTGCAGCAAGTCCCACACTTGTAACCAAATTAAAAATAGGGAAACAGGCTACACACATAAGGAGCTTTCAGAGAAGTGGGAAAGCTCCTCCTGCAACGAGCTAACCTCGAAACATTTCCAAGCTCAAATCCACTCCAGTGAGCTAAGCTAGCCCACATGGAAAATTGCGAAATCGAAATTTGGATACAGTGTTTCTGAGAAAGCAATTAGATAGAGAAAGAGAGACGAACCGAGGAGCGTGGAAGAATTTCAGCTAGCATCTTCTTGTAGCGCTTGACGGCCTGCCTCGATCTCGGACGAATTGCGGGACAAAAGAAGCACAAGGTACCACATGCTGGCACTACCCTCCGCGAAACCACACCCATCTTCAATCCCCAAACACCTCAATGATGAAGGGCAATTCGATTCCGGATCGAATCGAATCCCTCCTCTTTTGGGGATTTCTGGGGTGTGGTTCTCTCTTCTTTTTCTGGGGAATTCGACAGAGATCAGAAGAGGGCTGCTTCAAAAGAAGAAATAAATTAAATGAATTTATAAATTCTCTTTTTATTTTTCGTCCCATCTCTCTCTCCTTGGCCGGCTGTTGCCTGTTCTGCCTCAGTATTTTTGTTTTTCAAATTTAATAACGGCTATGTTTAGCAACCATGTTTCCATTTTGACTTGTGGGTCCCGCCAACGTTTATAGAAACGGCCATGACTTAGTTAGTGACATCGTTCTATTTAAGAGAAAAATTCATTAATTTTTTGTCCATAATATTAATCAGGAAGATGAGATAATTTCCTTTTCTATTGAGTTTTTTTCTTACCAATCAAGTTTTTTTTAAGGGCTCATTACAGAAAATGACCGTTATAATTGGATTGCGACAAAAAAGAACCGTGAACTTTTTTTAATTTGCACGAACGACAGATACGTCCGATCAAGATAGACGATATAAGAATATGTACAAAACCACGAATTTATATCTGATCTGAATCACCACCAATTACGACATCATATTAGATCATGAGATATTCTGATCAAAAAAAAAGATCATGAGATATAAAACTACATAATTCAACATTACAGTATTCACCTAATATACTAAGAAGGGATAGTTTAGACACTTGCTTTTTGAATATTTAATGTTGATTAAAGTGGAGACATTATAATTGATAATGGCCCTTTATTTAATGGTGGTGCTTTTGACTTGGATCTACTCCTAAACCTAATCACCGCCACTTATTGTTATTTCTCGTTTTAGCTGAGGTTGGATATTTTTTTTTCTTTCCTTTCCTTTTCATATTAAAATACTACCATTTGCTTGCAAAAGCTAGATTAGTTATGTCCACGTGATCCATGTTTTATGCAGTTCCAAGAGCTGATATTTACTAAGCACGACGACAAAGTCAAGGTTTATTTTGCGATTAAATTAATATATTTATTAGTAGTAGCATTATTGAATGGTAGCGGCCATGCCACCCACCCCACCACCAAAAGTAATGATTTGTAAAGGCGTCGTTTACAACAGTAATGGTAATGTTATCAGACTGAGTAAGAGCATCTATATTGGTTGGCCCCGCTCATTCCCTCTCCT
>JAYMSU010000858.1:0-11926 GCA_036897765.1 Erodium chrysanthum | reverse complement strand
CGCTAAGATATGATCTTTGGTGGCGTTAACACTCGACGTCATTTCCTACGGTTGGGGAGAGAAACTGTGCAGTTTAGTAGCATGCAGTACCACTTCAACAAACGTCATGGCGACATCGGGGGAACGGAGTTTGACGGCACAACCATCAATGGTCGCCAACAATTTGGTGCTGTTTGGGTAGGGTCTCATCAGAAAGTATGGTATAAATAGCGAGGCACCATCAGGTTTCATAGTAGAAACCCTAAGAAACTGAACCACCAACCTCACATGATTTGGCCACATGAAATCTGATCTAAAAAAATCCGTTTGAATGATCTGGTTCCAATATCGAGGTTCATGTGCCTCATCTCGATAACCCACGAATCTTATCCCTTGTGAACGCAATCTGATTCTGGAAGGAAAAAAGACTTCTTGAAGGCCACGATGCGCCTTGTACGCATAGGTATTGAAGTTCCCTTATAAACAATCCGAACTGCGTCACAAGTCATACATCTCTACGCTAAGAACTCGTAACACGCTACTCTTCCATCTCTTTGACGGTTTGAGGTGTATTTTCTCCTTCACATATGCATCTCTCAACGCTCGAGCGCCTTTCTTTCCAATTTATGTTAATTAACGATGTAGTGTTCGGTCTAAATGCTAAATCGTTAGTAACACAGTCCGAAAACTCTCTTCCAATGAGACTACGTCATTAGTTGACTCACATCTTTTCAGTGCTCAGGATCATTAAGGTGGCTTTTCCATTATTCATTTGGTTATAAGAGATGATGTTTAGCGAGGAATGCTACATCACTGTAGTTATACCTTATTATCAATGTTCTGTTGTTTCTAATGAAATAGTGCTCTGCGTATTTTTCCAGTCAGTGGATTGCCTACGTTGGAGGCTACAGAACCAGAATGACAACATGTTGGCAGCAAGTTCTCTTCTACATAAGAGAGTCTACCGAAATGATAGTTTTTATGAGGCTCAAGTTAGTTTTCAGATTATGCAATGTAACTAGAGCAGTATAGGCTCTTTGGCATGGTCACAAAAAGCTAGTTAAAGATCTCTTCTACATAAGAGAGTCCGTCTCTCATTAATCTTAAAAAGTTGTTTAAGAATAAAAAAAATGTCTGGTGCTCCCTTGCTTCTACATAAGGGAGACCAAATGCTTTGATACACCTGATTTAGTCGATAAATAAAAAGGGCAACTAATTTTGAATTGACTGTCATATAATCAAATGTAGAAGTATTAAAGAAAATATCAATAATTGGAAATAACATTTGGATATCTTGAGATAGTAAACACCTTGTGATCAAATAGACCAGAAGTTTTTCTATCTCTCTGGTTAGCTGCCTTGAAATTGTAATATGTTGGGCAAGTGGTGCAGTATGGATCATCGCACAGTCCCAATTGGCCAGACCTCATTAAATGTTCATTTCTTCCAGCATGGTTATGGTCTGACCAACCATTCGGCTGAGTTGTACTAAAAGAAGGAAACTTTTGCACCACAGTTTCTGCTGCTTGATTGCGAGGTGTAGTATATAACGGACCACTCATCTGTACAAATGGAATTTTTCTTTCTGTTCTCAGGGGACCAGTGTGGCCTACAAGGTTAGTTTGCCTTTCATTGAACTCCATAGGAATAGATACTGACAGACTTCGTGTCCTAGAAGCAAATTTCTGAAGTCTAGAATCAATATATTCTTCTACTGTTTCTTGACGTGTCTCTGATAGCATCGGTGCTTCATCTTTCTCAAAAGCTGCCATTACTAGTAAACAATACCTATAATAGAAGGGGTAAAAAACACATTATAAAATTAAGTGTATCACTGCATTATTGTATTTCCTTATTTCTGTAATTGTCATGTCATAAATCAGTGGCTCTTGCACCCTATTGTGCATGCCTCTTTACTCCTAATGCTAACTTGTTTTTGCTGAAGGAGAGAGTGAGATGGGTCAATCCCATGGCTCATTTGGTCAGAGAAAAAGTGAACGTATCCGGTTCTTGCGACAAAGGGGGCTAATGAGAAGATGAAAGAATCATGGTTTATCTCTCTAGAGAGGAAAATGTTCCGATTTAATCTCAATTTAGGGTTTCTTACCAATCTAGTCCTAATATTGAACAGAGTTTTTAGTCCTAGGTTCAAACAAATTTTCCAATGCAGTCCTAGCAGTAACAATGATGACTTGATTGGAACAATTTGTCTAAACTTGGGATTAAATTGGAATAAAATCATTCCAAACTTTAGGACTAAAATGGAACAAAGTACACAAACTTAAAACTATTTCACAACATGTCCCCTCTGGAAATACAAAATTTCCTCCATTTCTTTCTACCATTATGCCATTTGCTTTTTCAAAACAAGCTCTACCAAGTGTAGTTTCTAGGTCATGAAGTCGGAATGGTGTTACTAATCAGCTAGTTTCAAATTGACAAAACCCATTTGGGCACAGTAAAGATTTGCACAAAACTTATCATTCACATATCTTGTGGGGAAGAAATAAAGGAGGCTGTGTGAAATCAACACAGATAATTTAGCTTGGTTTCTTCCAAATACAAGCTACAAACACAAATAATTTCTTCCAATTACATAGTATAAGACAACTGAAACCAAGCCTGTGTGTTCACAAATGGATAGATGCAGAGCTACAAGCAACCCAAATGTCACAACCACGGACAAAACAAAACCCATAACACAAAATCATTTTTTTTTTCTGGGAAAAGGGAGAGAAGAAAGTAGCAAACCTGGTTGAGCTGGAAAGGGGAAGACGTTGTTGGGGAAGAGCAGAAAAACAAACAAGTGGTGGAAAAGGTGACTGAAGAAGAAGACGAAGAAGAAGAGAGAGAGATGATGACTTTGAAAAGTCATGTCTACAGTAGATTTTGGAGGGTTGAAAACTTCACAAGATGCTTCCTCATAATTGAATTTGCCATTTTCACTAACTTGCTTGGAACTTCACTCTCACACTCCTTTTTTAATTATCGTCTTCCTTTTCAGACAGAAAGAAACAATTATTTAAGAGACAGAGATGGACTTTCCTTCACCATCAACATCACCCCAAAAAACACTCTCCCACACATTTTTTTCTGGTTAGGTCGTTGTTGACTTTTCTGTGTAAATTGTTCCAAGTTGCAGCCATATCATGCTCATTTTCATTAAAAGGTAGATTCTAATCACGGTCACATAAATGATGATTACAATTGAAACAAAGAAAAAGAATTTTCAATGTATAATTCTTGTTTTCATACCACCTATACAATATGAATATGCTACTATAATACTATTGGTGGACTCTAAAGTCTAATCTCATTAACAAGCATATTAGATTTCAATATTACTGTCTGATTTGAGCTTATTATTAGATTTCAATATTACCGTCTGGTTTGAGCTTGGAAGGTTCCAAACTTTAAGCTTGAACTCTATTTTGCTCGTATTAAGGTTGAAAACGATGTTAAATCTCAATGTTCATATTTGACTAACGAGTTTTCTTGTTAACGAAAAAATAATTAAACGAACATATTTAACCCATAAAATGACTTGTCATTGCAAACAGTATCGGTTAAGGAAGTAAGAGCTGCACCTTAACAATTATCTCGTAGTAATCACACATAAACTTTTCCAATTTTGCTTGTTCTGTTATTCAAAGATAAGCACCAATAACACTTCCAAAGCAAAACCTATGTGGCCAATCCACATTTCCATCAAAAACCCACAGAAGAGATCTCGTCTTCTTCTCGGGCCAGGCCAAACAAATGATCGAGTTATGTTTTCTTTCAGTGCTCGCGTCTTTTGCATATAACGAATCCGTAAGTGGTTAATATCGTATGTGTGCAAGTTCACCTTTTGGAAGCCATAAATGGCTGATTAAGTTTGGAATACTTCTTCACTGTATAGTGCATAACCAGCAACTACAATGGTGCTTTAGCTTTACATGTTGGGACAAAATATTCTCTAGAACACATAGGCCTCTGGAGGTGCTTCTTCTGGAATCTGTGGAAAGAAATGAAGATCAGCCCCTAGTAATTGCCAAGAGTCACATCATAAATCGTACAAGATATTTAAAAGAAACATAGTTTACCCGGTTTGATCAAGTTTGCAACACCACAATCCATTCAAATATTCAACAGTTTATGAAGTATTCATGAAACATTATATTAAAAGGATGGTATTTTCATAGTAGTTTACCTCTCCAGGAGTCCATTTTTCCTTTAACCAAATACTTGCATCCCCAGAAGTATTCTCTCGTTGTTGGTTATTTCTGCAGTAACACAGACAGAGATCATATTTTATAAGCATACAACAGCATCAACAACAATGACAATAACATTCGGATAACATAAACATTAAACACTGCACAGAAAGAATAGACTGATATCCTAAAGTATGGATCTTGATATTAGAAAGTATGTGGATCTCATCACTGCTTGATATACATCTTGGGGTCTCTACCCATAAGATTGAACTTTTGGGTCGGATAACGGTCCCTAGGACTAGAGACCAGAGTTCAAGTGACCATTAGGCCAACTAGATTTGGTAAAAGCTATGATATATTAACTATCAATACAACTCAAATCCATAAGGTAAATTACAGGTTTTCATGATATCAGAGTCATGACTCGTGGACTCCTGATATTGTCCACAGAACTTTGAAGTAACTTCAACTTGAAATAATGAAATTGTCCCTATTCTATATGATAAAATTGAAATTCGTACATTACTCAACTTTAAAGACTAAATTTTAAACTCAACCCTAAACAAGTCCCTAACTCTAAATTAACAAAAAAACATTATTATCATTTAAATAAAAATATTTAAAATATACAACACCTTTTTATTATACTTTTTTAATATAAAAAATAGGATATCCATCTTCAAATGTTCTAAACAAACACGATTACAGAATTGAGATGCGAACTTCAAACTCAACAAGCACAAAACAAACTAAATTCGAGAAAATTGAGATACAGAAATGGCCAATTTTCGATACCTCCAGGTGATGCTGCGGAGCTCAATAGAGTCGGACTCAGCCGCGACTCTCTCGGCAAGGGCTTTTGTCTCGGCGCAGTAGAACAAGCAGACCTTCTTCGCATTCTTGGAGACCGACCGTAATGAAGCACCGGTGGCAGCCATCGGCAGCGAGGAGGAGGAAGAAGAAGCGTTGTTTTGGATAACGTGTATGGGATCAGTACCAGATACGCATCGCCAATTCGAGGGGTTTTCGAAGCTCTTGATCTCGCACCTGAAATGGCTGCTTCTGAGCGTGCCTGATCTGGACTGCGGCGACGAAAACAGGAGCAGAGAAGACGGCGACGAAGGCTTGATCACGTGCTCTTTTTTAATTTTTTTTCAATGGCATTAAAATGAAAATTCAAAAAACAGTCAGGGGCATTTTGGTCATTTTCTCCTAAACCCTAACAGATCATACCAGATCTGTTAATTTTGCAAAAAAGTGTAAGTTTTGTCGCCTATAGAAACAACTTAAAACATTTGTACACTATTTTGCAAAAACGAACCACTTTTATATATGTTGTTGCAGTTAACCCAAAAGCAAAACCAAACGAACATCTTTTCAGCTGGAACGCGACCATTCTCTCTTCCTCGTTCGTTTCCTGAAACCGAAACTCTGTTTAGATTCTGTCAAATCTTAGCTATTTTGGATACATCTATTTCCGACTCCTCCAAGCTCCAAACCTTATTCGTTCCATTTTCTCCGATATAATTATAGACATCAGGTGAGTCACTCCAAGCTTTTCCTCAGTTACCTCCACACTATCGTATTCCTTTTTTCTCTGCCCACCAATTAGGGTTTTGATTCCATCTCATTTAGTCTTATTTGGATTATGCTTGTTGTTTATGTGCTATGATTTGTGTGGGGAGTGATTTTTTTGGTTGATCCATCGATTGTTTGTTTATTTCATGAATTGGGTTTTGTAATTTTTGGTTGATTTTTGCTGTAAGATGCTATTTGGTTTCTGGGAAAATGAAAATCCCTGTAAATTAGGAATTCAGCTCATAATTGACCATCTGGATATGTGGGTTGAGCTTGATTGGTAATTTTCTTATATGTTCTTCAGTTCATTAGCTTTTTAACTGGAAAGTTATGATCTTTTCACGTTCCTGTATTTTCTTAGCAATCAAACCCATGAAATGTGTAATTTTATTTTCTTTTACCTATATTCACAAAGTAATTGAAATTTTTGGATTGAGGCAGATGGATTTCTCTTTTTACAGTGATTGTAATTTGGTTGGTTCTTTGATATTAAGTATTAATCAACCTTGTGTTTTGGCGATGAACATAGCAGTTGTATCAAGTTATGACGAGGGTAGGCCGTGATTTCGGGGATACAATGCATAAGGAAGCTGTTCCTGCCGTGTCAGCAGATGTAATGTTTGCCACTAGTCGGTTTCCAAATTATAAGTTAGGAGCTAATAATCAGATTGTGGATGGAAAGGATGACGCAAAAGTATTATCCATGAAAGAGGTTGTGGCAAGGGAGACTGCACTCTTGCTGGATCAGCAAAAACGCCTTTCAGTTCGTGACCTTGCCAGTAAATTTGAGAAGGGACTGGCTGCTGCTGCCAAGTTATCTGATGAGGTTACTATTTCCCTAATGTGTACATGTTATTTCATTTCCCACTTTAATACAACTTGGTGAATTTTGCAAAATACTTTTTCATATTGATGCTTATGGCCCAGATATGAAAACTTATTTGTATCCATGAAGTTATCGCGCTCAGTTAGATGAAGAATTTGTTTCAAGTTTAAAATAGTGAACAGTATAATGTATTAGGGTGGCCAGTTCTTTCCTTTTTATTGCCTTTTACAAATTTTAACTAATCAGAATTTTCTTTTCTTTAACTATTGAATGATATCTGCAACCTATTCATTAGCCAGCCATTTGTTGAATTCAGGCTAGATTCAGAGAAGCGGCTTCATTGGAAAAACATGTTCTTTTGAAGAAACTTAGAGATGCACTGGAGTCCTTGAAAGGCCGTGTAGCGGGTAGGAACAAGGACGATGTCGAGGAAGCAATTGCCATGGTCAGTCTGTCTTTCATCCTATATGATTTGTTCATTTCAATGATCTTATATGGCACATTACACAATAAGCTGGTTACCACCATACTGGACACTGAAACCATGTATCAGTATACTGTGATGTAGAATTATTAGAACATACCCGGCTTGTATTGACCAGTCCGATGAGTTCAAAAGATTGTTTAATTTTTATTATGCTCTTTATTCTTATTCTCCCTATAGATCTAAACTTTCTGTTTTGGAGACCTGATCATCAGATAAAAACTAGTTTTGAGTGGTTTTGCCCAACTTTAACATCTACCCAGGTTTGATGTAGAGCCAGAACTGCCCATTGACCAGTCCATTGAGTTCAAAAGATATGTAATTTTTCGTTTTCAGTGAAGCATGGTGAAATAGGGCCACATTTTGAAAGTGTATGCTTACAATTTTTTCTCCATTTCAAGAGAAGAAATACTGTATGTAGGAATGAGTGAGGTTTACCTATTCTCAAAAAGGAGGATGTTAGTCTCAATTAAAATTAGTATTCAGTTGACACTCATTTGGTTATTTACACACGACACACATGTAAAAAGTAATGATGATGATTGTGTTACTTGTCACTGATGCCAGCAGTTCCAATCGGAAAAGGCTTATTGTTCAACTGATTAGTACAATTGATGTCAATAGGAATAATTTAAGTTAACATCAGGTCTGACCTATCACTAGAAAAGCTCATGCAATTAGTGATCATTAGCCTTTTTATGTACTTTGTATAATTGCGTTTGAAGTTCAGGATTTTTTCTTCCTCAACTTGATTAACTGGGTTCTGTTTGAAGAAGTTAACTTGAAAATGCATTGCATTATATCAATGACATAACCCTTCGTAATTTGTGAATCCTTTAATACTATTTATAGAATGTTGTGTTTCCTTTTAGAACTTGTCATTTTTTCTGGTATGGTTATTCCAGTAATATTATTACTTTTGCATTTCATATACAATTAATATTGTTGCTTTTGGTCTCTTCTTCCAGGTAGAAGGCTTAGCAGTACAACTTACTCTCAGGGAAGGAGAGTTAATACAAGAGAAGGCTGAAGTAAAGAAGCTGGCAAGTTTCCTTCAGCAGGTAACGTATCGTTTTGGTTATTCTATGCATGTTGATTGCAAATGTGCATTTTATATACCACGATCATCTATAAGATCTTGAAGAGAGGGTGCAGACAAAATTACTTTTTGCTTTGGAGTTCTTTGCTGGCCCCTATGTTATTTTCAATACTTGTTTTTCTAATGTTGACTGGTAGTCGTGGTTGAAGAAATAAAGTAAACGAAATAATGAAAAACCAAGGGTCGTGGGTGACGTGGCAGAGACCTCATATAATAAGTATGAGGTCACTATAGTACCAAGCTGAGGATTAGGTATTATAAAAAGGAAGAAAACTAGCACCAATAAGATCACTTTTAACATTTTTATTTATATAAGCATGTAATTGTTCTTTCTTTTTTCCTATCTGCATCAATTCTGAGCACCTATACATATTTTCAGGCTTCAGAAGAAGCAAAAAGGCTTGTTGATGAGGAACAAGCTTTTGCTCGTTCTGAAATTGACAATGCTAGAGCAGCAGTTGAGAGAGTGGAACAGGCTCTTCAGGAACAAGAAAGAATGTCCCGGGCTTCAGGGCCGGAGGTTCGTGTTATTTACTCATTCTTAACAGTGTTTACTGGTAATGGTTGTTGATGTCACAAAGTTACTTTAAGAGCTAAGCCATTGTTGACCTGTAAAAAAATTTCCTGGCAAAGATGGTTTTCTTGGCATGACCTGTTACAGTACATTCTATTTTTGAAGCAGGGTTGATCATAAATGTACAAGAGGATGATTGAATTATATATTTGTTTCTCGTTTTGTATGGTATTCTAATGTTTAGTACTAGACTACCGGTGCATGATTTTTAATTGTGCCTACCTTTATTTGTATTCTTATTTATTTAAAACATGGTTGTGGGACTTATAGGACTTGGAAGAACTAATGAAGGAGGTTCAAGAGGCTAGACGGATCAAAATGCTGCATCAGCCTAGCAGGGTGCGTATAGATCTATACCCTTTAACTTGGTGTATTTATTTATGTATTTACTTCATTGATGACTAGTAATAATTAAAATTTGTAGGTCATGGACATGGAACATGAGCTTCGAGCCTTGAGGGCTCAACTTGCAGAGAAGACTAGGCGTTCTCTTCAACTTCAGAAAGAGGTTTGCTTTACTAATTTTTGCACTTTGCTTGTCCGATCTGATATACATAGTAAATGGTCCTTAAGCCCTTTGTAAGCTTATTTGTGTTTATCTAACTGGTCTTTCACATTTTTCTGCCATTATGGCATTATCCTAGTCTCAAGGGTGATGTTAGGTACTTGGCCAATTGCGTATAACATACACGTTTAGATACTTCTGAGCTTGCAGAATTTGGTTGTCATCAAAATTTAATAATTTTGTATTCTTATCTTTTGTAGTTAGTGACGTGCAAGAGGGGCAAAGAAAATGTATCCAATATATATGAACTAGATGGCACTGAAACTCTGGGTTCTTACTTGCGGATTCAACCTTGTTCTGTTAACGCTCTTGACTTGTCAAAATGTTCAATTCAATGGTACCGTGTATCATCTGAAGGTGCCAAGAAGGAACTTATTTCAGGTATGCATATGCAATAATCTTTACTGGCCTACTTGTTGCAATCTTCTAAAATGATTCAAACAAAGACTTGATCTGCTTCATAATTTGCTGTTTAAATGCTGAAAAGTTTTGTCATTCATATTTAGTTGATCTTCATTACCTTTATAATTTGTAGATGATATTAATTATGAATCCATACTCTATGCATTATCCTGGTGTAAAATCAACGTTTTTGAGTTATTCTAAATTCACATTATCACATTATATGACATATTTGGTTATTATCTTTAATAGTTCATTGATTTTTCCTTTGTTTTAGGAACTACAAAATCTATCTATGCTCCAGAGCCTTATGATGTTGGACGGGTGCTGCAAGTTGAAATCATTTCAGGTGCAGAGCAAATCGCATTGACAACAACTGGTCCCATCGAACCAGGTCTGGCTTTATGCATCTTAAACAAAACTAGTTGCGCCAATCAAAAAAATACAAACCAAACTACTTGTCCCCGCTTACCCCTGGCCCTTTGGGTCACTAAATTAATATGATTTTCAATAATTTTTCTTATACAAATCCGAATTTGATCATTTCCTTCGTTTGTTCACTACCTAGTAATCCGGACTTGATTATTGCATGAGCTAATGTATTTTCTTCTTCTGAAACAACAGCTCCTGGTTTGGGAAGCTATGTGGAGGCGCTGGTGCGCAAACATGATGTTGAATTTAATGTATGTTATCCTGACCTGTTCCACACAATTCTTGCTGTGCTAGCCTCTGCTAAATCTGTAATTATTGCAGCAACACGAGAAAAACCAAGGGCCATATCTTTCAACTTATTGTTTATTGTGGTGTTTGTTTCTTGAATCACAGGTAGTTATCACCCAGATGAACGGTGCAGACTATTCATCAGAAGCTATGCATACACTTCATGTAGGAAAGATGAGGATGAAGCTCCGTAAGGGGAAGAAGACTATTGCCAAAGAGTACTATTCCTCATCAATGCAGGTACTGCAGATCATCCCTTTTCTATTGAACCAAAAAGTTATAAATGAAGGAATGATTAGAATAATCAAACATTTCTGATGTTTTCAGCTGTGTGGAGTTAGAGGAGGCGGCAATGCTGCTGCTCAGGCATTGTTTTGGCAGGCAAAGAGAGGGGTTTCGTTTGTAGTAGCATTGGAGTCAGAGAGAGAAAGGAATGCCGTCATTATGCTTGCCCGAAGATTTGCCTTTGATTGTAATGTAAGTGGTTTTCAATAGAATAGGAGCAATAATGTTTTGTTTCCCACAAATTTATTAATTGCAGAAGTATGATCAACTTTGCAGATCATACTTGGTGGGCCAGATGACCGATCTTGTGAGGGAGCCTAACAGAGATTAGTTTACAAAATGTAATTATGCAGTTTGTAATATATTTGTAGAAGTAGATTATGGCATTGCTTGATTGTGTTGATGCTTCTTTTTAAGACTTTAGCTTCTGTTTGTTTCCAGACAAGGCACCTTTTTAATTGCCTTTTTGTCCGAGTGTAACGAGTAGGGAGTTTGATTGCCTGGAGCTGGAGGATTGATTGTATGCAGGCTTTAGCTGTATTTATTACGTTAAGTGAACAAAATGGTACACCCTGACCTGACCAGGGTGTGGATTGGTTGAGTGTAACATAATCGATGTGTGTGTATTGCTTTCTCATTTATATTTCCATTTTGCATGTGCCGTATGCAATCAAGAAGAATTGGCAATCCCTGATTTGTTCTAACTTGTCTCTTTCCTGATAATTACAGAGAAGTATTGTCTTCGGTTGGTACACCTTATGTGGAACACAATGGTTGAAAAGGTGATGCCTATTGTATACGAAGCAACATTGTCAGGCACAACACGAGATACCTTTGAAGGTAAAACCGTCTTGGAGTTGAGATATGTGCCAATGGCGATAGGCCGATAAGCTGTCTGCCTCTAGTCTCAACTCCATTGCAGCAGCCCACTGATGTGCTGGATGCTTGTAAGTTTTTGATTGATGAGCTCAAGGCATCGGTTCCAATATGGAAGAAGGAGGTTTATACAGGGACATCATAGGAAGGGTTGGTGTGGGAATTAGGTGGATGGTTAAGGTAAGGACTGTCCAAAATTGACTCCCACGTTTTTATGCAGCTATGAAATGATGAAGTAAGTAAGCGACTCAAAGACGCAAACCAGGAAGCGAGTTTAGCAAAATACTTAAAGATGATGATGAAGAAGGAGAGCGCATACAAGGCCCAGAGAGCCGCCTT
>JAYMSU010000857.1:0-11929 GCA_036897765.1 Erodium chrysanthum | reverse complement strand
TAAGGTGGATCTCCTCGACTCGGGCCTCGAAGGGGTGTTATGTAGTGCAAGCGCCTTGGATCTCATAACATGCGGAGGCATCAACGGTTTGTCCGAAATCATCTCCAAAACGTGCTTATACGGATTACCAAACTTGAAGTCACTCACAATCACTAGTTGTGATTGGATCAAGAACTTGATCAACGGCGAGGAGATCGAAGGGAGCATGTTACCGAATTTGGAGTGCTTAGCACTTCATGGTCTTGTAAACTTGGTGACGATTCTTGAAGGAGATGTTCCTAGAGGAGGGTTCCTGGCGAAACTGAAAAGGGTGGAGGTTTCTGATTGTCCTAGACTCAGAGGACTTGTGTCCTACACTTTGCTGAAGCAGATCCGGAACTTGGAAGAGATAAGGGTCACAAATTGTAGGAGAATGAAGTGGGTTTTTCCGGGAAGAGTGACTGATCAGGTCCGGAGGAAGTTGAGAGGTGTGGAACTCAAGGGTTTGGAGAGTTTGAGGTTCATTTGCTCGAGGACACCGACGTGGAGTGTTTTGGAGAGGATTGAGGTTAGCAAGTGTCCTAGGTTGAAGAAGCTTCCTATTTCGGCTCGCAATGTGATCACTGTTTGTGAGATTCGAGGAGATTTGGGATGGTGGAGTAGACTTACATGGGATGATCATGAGACCAAAGTCGCTCTTCAGCAACGGTTCCAACCGTGTGCGGAATCTCCTGTCGATGATTCAAAAAGATGAATAAGACTCTTGGTATGGGATATCGGGTCGGGCTCCACAACTGACCTGTGTGCAGATGACAACGGTTGAATTTCTACCTATGACAAGAGATCATAAGAAGAGACGATAAACGAACCAAAATGATTATTTCTTAAGGTCAATTGTAGATGATTATGTAAGTAAATGTTCAGCATGTATATAATTATATTGTTTTTGTTTCCTGACATATGACTTTAATAATGTATCAGTAGGTTGACATATTAAATATTTTGTCCGTGTTTGGAAAAATGATAATTTTGTCCCCATCATTATTATATTAAAGTTTCAATAGCCTTTCTATACGTACATGGCACATGTTGGTACATAGTTGTCATTTGTTGTAAAATAGAAAACAATGTACTCATGTCTATGTTGAACATTCATTTACGTAATTATTTACAATTATTTTATATAATTGTAGTCATATGGCTTATCAAAAAAAAATTGTAGTCATATGTTAGGAAAAAATAATGTAGTCATGTGTATGTTAGACATTCATCTACGTAGTCATCCACAATTAACCCTTTTTTATTTGCTCTCTTTTTCGGAGGCGAAATAGACTTTTACTAAGCAGTCAAATGCACGGGTATGTATAGGAGGATATCTGATATATCCGCTTTAATTTGAATCCGTCTGTAATACTGTGGATTGGCGACGAGATATGTCCAAAGAGTAACGAGATCGGTGAGGATCTCATCCGTTCAGATTTCGGACGGATCGGATATGAATCCTGAATCTATAAGAAGTTAGGGAATCGAGGGTGGTGGTCACAACGAGTTCTTGATAGAAAACCGAGATGGAGTCTGTCGATATTGATGCCCGAGGATCTAATCTGACCTAGTGAGAAGCATGACTATATTCTTCTTTGAGAAGTGAGAACGGACTAGATTTTAGTATAACTCGTTCTTCATCTTAGCACATCATTTTTTTTAATATGTAAGATTTGAAAGAGATGCTTGACTTCTGTGATGCCCCACCGTCGAGACAGATGGGGTGGAGAAGGCGCGATTGCCACGACAACAAGAAGCTCTCTCGCGTCTTCTGATTCGAGTGTCGGCGTCACCAGATCTGGTTGGCGATGACCAACCCCATGTTGTAGGACTAGAGACTTGGACATCATCAATCTGATGTTGGATTCAATGTGACTTTTTAATTCAATAAATGATATTTAGTTTTAATTTTTAGGACTATTGGAAGACATTTTAGTCATTTGCTTCAAAAAGTTATTAGATGCAGTTGAAAAATCTAACGATGTTATAAACAGAAACTTGAGGGGTCTGTTATTATGTTTAAAACTTTGGTGGAACTATGTGAAATCAGTGTATAGTTCAAAAAATCCGGACGTTATTTTCCCTATTTAACATTTCATGATATGATTAAGCGTTTGACGGGTCCACTGTATAGTTAACCAATTCTTGTTTATAAATAAACTTACATGTCATTTATTATGAAAGTTGAGAGTGATAGACACATATCTTGGTCTTCTCCATGTAACTATTTCTTCAAACCCAAGAGGAGGGCTACAAGGCCAAAGTAGTCAAACTTGTAACCCAATTTGATAAATTTGAGCTTGAAGTCATTCCATGGAGGATACCTTGCCTCAAGTTCAACCAAAAAGCTTCTTCTCAGCACTCCCTTCTCATGGCTGAATGTGTCAAACGAGTACTTCCCATGGTACCTCCCGAACCCGCTCTGCCCAACTCCTCCGAATGGCAACGACTCACACGCAAACTGCAACGAATCAACCCAAACAAGAATCAAACAACTTTCCTTTTAACAATCTTGTGATTCGATCAACAACGAAAAAGAGCATGTACTTGAATCAAGGTGTCATTGAAAACCAAGCTTCCTGATGATGTTTCTTGCATAATCCGTTGCTTCAACGCTTCATTTTCCGTGAAGGCGTACATGGCCAGAGGTTTCGGCCGAGCGTTGATGAACTTGATGCTGTCTACAATTTTGTTCACCTGCACCAAAAAGTTTGATCTTGTTATCAAAATGCCTTGGTGTATATATTTGCAAGAACCGAACTACATCGATGCTCACTGTGATTATTGGGAGCAAAGGTCCAAAAATTTCTTCAGTCATGATCTCGGAATCAAGTGGCGGATTCAACAGGATTGTAGGCTCAATCAACCTGAAAAAATAGATCAACGGATGCAGATTATGAGTCCCAAAATTCCAACAATATTGAAAGATCATTTTGTTAAAATGAATCAGAGATACACAAGTGAACATACAGATTTTCTTCATCTATCGAACCACCATGCACAATGGAAGCTGCAACAAGAGGGTCCGCGATCATATTGTGCAGCCTATTGAATTGCTGCTTGTTGACACACCTGCATATGTCTTTGGAGCTTTTCGGGTTTTCCCCGTAAAATCTCTTGATCATCCTCTTCAATGATTCAATCTAAAAGATGGGTATGAAATTGTCTCAGATCGGACCTGATAATGCAAAACATAATGATGCTGATGATAAAGAGTTTTTACCAGAATAGGAGCAAAGTTTTGCTCCACAAGAACATAGTCTGTGCTGATACATGCTTGCCCACCACACGGCCCCCATTTTGCCCCTAAAATTCTCTTCGTAGCCACCTTCACAAGTCCATCACATTCAAAAATAGCAATATGTTAATTTAGTATCTTAAGTATCATAAAACCGACCCATTTTGTTAATCACAACCTTCATGTGCGAAGAATTGGTGAGGGAATCAAAGATGGTAGGACATTTTCCTCCCAGCTCCAATACAACGGGAGTCAAATGCTTTGCAGCTGCAGACATGACGATTCGTCCCACTCTCCTACTTCCTACAACATTTTCAATCATACCATAATATTAGGATCACAAGCCAAAAGCTCAAACTGATAGGTGGATGTCACAACCCAAAAACTCGACTAATGGGTGGAAACATCAATGGCGTGTTAGGAAACATACCGGTGAAGAAAATCTTGTCCCATTGCTGCTGAAGGAGGAGGCTGCAGACATCGACCCCGCCTTCCATGACCTTGACGGCTTGAGTGTCCAAGTATTGAGGGATGGCACGAGCAAGAAAGGAGGAGCAAGCCGGGGCCGACTCAGAGGGCTTAATGAGAACGGCATTGCCGGCAGCTATTGCTCCGATCAATGGGTCGAAACACAAAGCTATCCATCCGATCAAGTAGCAGTCATTGTGGAAACAAACATGGAATATAAAGTATAAACATAGTGAAGAAGAAATGAGTTGGGACTAACAGATGGGAAAATTCCAAGAAGAGATGATGAGGACTACTCCAAGCGGCTCTGGTCGAACCTCTGCTCGTGCTGGCATCAGGAGCCATGGTAAGAAAGCCTGTCCACAAGTCAATACAAAATTCACTACCACACAAGTAAGGGTTTTGTAAAATTATATATAACATAATGTTTTCAAATGAAAATTGGCTAATTGTGGTTAGAGAAATTGAATGTGAATTTTTCAATGTCGATTTTTTTATAGTTCGGATTTTTTCAAGACCAAATGAAAACAACCTACTTTTTAAGATAAAAAATAGAAGACATCTTCCAATAGGGACGACAAAGACACCTTCCACTTTTTTGTCGGTCCATATGATTTGGTCTTCAAACGTTTGTAAATCAGGATTTTTGTCCTTAAAGTATTCAATCATTTATGTTTTGGGTGTCCTAAAAAATTCAATTTTCCTTCTTAATGTATCTCTAACCCACCCCTCCTTCACGAGAGGGCATATTTGGGTTAAAAACGTTTTTTTTATTGGATTATGCTGGACCCATTTAAACACAATCCCTCAACTTAGATAAGGGTGGTGATTTATTAATTCTAAATATACTTAGTCCAATTAAAAACACATGTCATAATTTAAAATTCTAAGGTTAATTCAACTTAAATTTCATACCCTCGTTGGAGCAGCCCATTGATCCACGCAGCTGAGGGCGTAGGTGGCTGATTTGTCTACGATCCCGAGCTACCAAACACAGTCAACACGAATTGGTTCAAAATAATTAAACTTAAATCAATAAAAACTACTTACTTCGTCCCGGTAGGCTTCGACGGGGTGTTTCCCAAGATCCTGGCGAAGGGCTTGGAAGATCTCGGCCTCGTTGTCGCGGACGAGGTCGAGAACGGCCTGAAGCTGCCGTTTCCTCCAAGCAACGCCTCTCGTTCTCCCTTCTCCGAAACTCTGTCGGAGCTCGCCTAATGTTTCCCCCACTTCTCCTTCCATGTCCCTCAGCATGATCCTGAGTTGGTGCTTTCTTGGAGTGAGCTCTATCTAGTGTTGCATCTTTACTTCTTCTTGGCTCGGGTGCCAACTTTCGTTACTACATTAATAGTTCCCCAACCAACTACTTCATATAGGCCCATGTTGTCCTATTGTAGCATTTGAATTGGTGCTCTCTACCGGCCACAATAATAGTAACAGTGATGATATATTAATACAAGTCGCTTTCACATGTACAGGTAGGTAGGAGCCATGATCTGATCACTATCTTTAACGTCTTTCTAGGCTTTTACAGACTTCAAAACTATTATCTTCCGCCATCGATCTTGAATTTTGAACAAGTTTAGGCTAGGAATCAACATTTGGTAACATAGGTTACGATTTATCACTTTTATTAAAAATCTCTATGAGACACATTAACTCTACTTATGTCTCCTAAGGCCTTAGGGTATAAATAAATATAAGGCCTGAGCCTGAATTTGCCGGGATCCATGTCTATTAGTGCATGTACACCCCCTTACTAAAATACTTAACTAATACATAATTTATTAGGGGACCATAAGCGAAAATAAAATATGAAAACTGAAAATTAATTATAGTTTTGGCAAGAATTTCACTTTGTAAAATCAAGTTTTCAAACCTGTGTAAACACAATTGATTTTAAGTTTTCATACAATATTAGTTTTCTTATTATTGTTCTCCAATTTTGGTTTTGAAATGATAGTTACTCTAGTTTAAAAATATTGGTGATACGGAGAAGAGATCGAGGAAGAGATTGAAGAGAAAGGAAGCTATCAGATTTGCGATCTTCTTGTCAAGCCACTTTAGATTTACGGTTTTTAGCCACCATATATCTACAACGTGTCCCTCCCGGTTTAATCAGAGCTAGGATTTCGTGCGCCTTTGCGCGTTTTTTGTGCCTCTGACAGCATGGTTTTTCTACGTCGTCGAATAAAGTTTTGTTTTAGCTAGGTTTCATTTTTTTGTGTGTCTCGTTATACGTTTAGGACAGTTGTTTGGTTGGGTTGAGAGGCTATAGTCTAGTATAACCACACATGGGCAAGATATTTCTTATCGTCGATATTAGATGCTTTTGTATTTACGATTTTTATCGATTGATGAAACTTTATTTTTTCCTAAAAAAATGTTGATAATCATAGGTAGTAATTTATTTCTTAAAAATATTATAAGTTATTTATTTAAAAAATTATGACTGAAGAAATATGCATTTATTTCACATTAGTCAGAACCTAATTTAAAAAACTATGGGTGAAGAAGTATGCATTTATTTCTGAAATAAATGTCGTCGATGAACATACGTAACTCCAATGTTGTTGTTGTCGCCAATTATTATAATTCGGTAGCCTCACAACTCACAATAACCACGTACCGCCACTTAGTACCTAATTAAGATAGTAGTTAGTGATCTGTTTTGGTCAATCAATAATCACAAACTCAAATTCTCGAGATTTGTCGGTGAGAGTGTTACTGCTCATTGTCCTATCGATTTTATACAACTGATGTATAAATATTCAAATGATTCACATTATGTATGATCTGAATTATAGAATCATGTAGAGTATTTGGAATGAGAAAAACATGATCAATTGGCCATACAAAAGTTGGGAAGGTGAACCATGTTTACTAGATCCCAATTCCCAAAATATATTTTTTTGAGTGGAAATTAAACTCCGTTGAAAAAATAACATCAACCTCTGACGCAGGTGTTGTCCTGATCAAGTGTGGTCATGTCAGATTAGAGATTTTTAAAGCACATCATTCGAATGTTCGATTCGTAGTTCTAGAAACATAACTAATTGACATATTAAGTCAACCAATCCATGAATATGATTAGGGCCTAAGTGTCAACCTATGCTAAACATCGATGCCTTGGCAGCTTCATCTTGATGAAGACTTGTCGATTAGGATTTTATTTAAAAAAATGTTTTAAGATGGTTGCATGGTGCTTTAATGAAGAAATGAGTGTGCCACCATACCACCAGATCCACTTCATATGCTTGTCTTGGGCTGAGTCAATCGACAGTCAGACAGGACGATAACCCAACAACTCGGTTATACAGTAGAGGCTATGGAGTGTTATAATAGCGAGCTAAGCACTCCTGGTTCATGTGGTTTGCTTTCTATGTGCGAGCTCGGCTTTGTCTCTATAGAATGCTCCCCGACAATAACCCTTTGCACAATCTCTTACCAAATCAGGAGCTCTAATCATGGTATGTTTTAATAAGGGACCCTTCATGCCTAGATCACGATGGCCGTATCCCTATAAGCATAGCTAGGGCAGTCTCAGACTGCTTGTGTATGTCGATGACCAACCGTCACTATCGTACGTTGAGGTCCAATGACACCCTTCGTGACAGCAATGGTTAGAATTTATTGTCTTCATGTTTCATGTATAGGATTCGTCATGTGGAGATTGGGCATGCAGATGCTCGCGATTGGCTTCTCACATCGAGCAAAATCACGATTGTCATCTCTCTCTCTACTGCCTTCATTATAAACCGTCACCCAAAGACAAGGACCCACAAAACGTTCAACTCTTGCCACCACATTTTTGGGTCGTAACAGACGGAAGTGTCAACTTCTGCCCCAAGTAAACCAAGCGCCTCACTTTGATCGACTTTATACTTATGATCAGTTATATGTTTGGAGGTCGTATTTAGATACTTTAAAGGACATGTGTTCTTAAAGAACGTACGACCGCCCTACACCAGAGTGAAGGTGCTTTGGTAACCACCACTACATGTGTGTGGCATGGTTGACACAGAAATTGAATAGGTGTCTAGCAAAGTAGAGGATTGAAGTTTATAAACTTTGAAAGAGGTTGAAGGTGTGTGGGGAGGAATGAGGGGTAGTATTTATAAGAGAATCAACTTTTTATTCCTACAAAATATGATTCTAAATATTTATTATTTCAAAATTGTCGTCTATACATGTCACGTTTGCATTTGTCAAAGGATGGTGGGTGACTTCGGAAACCATCTCTGATATTAGAGGCTGTTGGACTGACGTCCGATTTTAAAAAAATAAAAAATAAATAAAAGAGCTCGCTTCTACAACATTTCCATTAAAATTAGTATCTTGCATGAATCAATTAGGAGGTCTATGAAATGGGACAAATACCTCGTGATTTGGAAAATCGAGCAAGCTAAAAGATCTTGGTGAGAGGCACTTCTTTTCCAAAGTAATAACACTTAGCGTCTATTAAGAGCGTTCACATCGGTGTATGAACAGTCGTTTACGAACTGATGGTTGTTCATGTACCGTTGCGGAAGCTTACGACCATTTACGACGATTATTTGTGAACGGACGGTTGTTCGTGAACGGTTGTCTGTTCGCGTTCAGAACCTCAAAAACTCAGCAACTTGATGCGATCGTTGTGGCGTCATCGACCATTCACGATTTGATACGACTGTTCCCGTAACCAATATGTCACGAGCGTTCGCCTTCACGACCGCACCCGTTGTGAATGCTCTGAGGTAACTGAACCTTTTATTGTGTTTATTGAATGTGGAGAAAGGTATTTGAGCCACCAAGCGACAAATGCACATTTTTGAAGTCTGAGGCAGCTGGATTCTCAAGCTCATCGATCTATTTAGAGAAGAAAAAATGAGTCATTTTCCATCCTTTGTCAATTTTTTTAACTTTAGAGCATTTACAGACTACAGTACTAGTCTCAGATGAGGTGGTCTCATATACCAATCAGTTCTGTTACTGATCAGAGAAAAAAGAGAAAGGAATAATCAGCATTTACAATAGTAGTCATCTTGTTCATAATGGAAGTGATTTTAGATGTTATTTAAATTAATTCAAAATCACTCAATTGAAATTCAAATATGAAAAAACTAAATCATTCAAAATATTATATAAATAAATTGAACTTAAACTAAAAAACCCCCAATTATATATGACTAACTCAAATTGACCTAGTGGTTAAGGACTCTCTCGAACAAAACGGAAGAGCTTAATAAGTTTGGTGTAAACAATCTTATGGAAAAGAGCTATAAGTTTGGTGCTCCTTGTTTCTATATACAAACAAGTGAGCCTACATCTTGATACAAAAATGGTTTATCAAAAAACATACCAATTGTATGTGAAAATTATGGTCTTGCTTATGAAATAAATTACTAAACCGAAACAACTTAAACATTCCTAAAATTATTGTTCACCATATAGATAAAGCGACTTTGAATAGGTCCCGGTGCAGTTTGAGCACCAGTTGGTCAACTCCTCGGCATGGATCGATGCATTGCATGATTTAGAGAGGAGGGGATGTCAACTTCAACAGTGAATTGGAGGAAGACATATGAATTTGCATGATTTTGGATACTCAAAGACAAAATTGGATAAAAACAAATCATCCTACTTTAACCAAAATAGAATTTCCCCTTTTCCTAGTGGGTATGTGAAATTGAAATCAATAAAATAAAATTGAGGTTGATTTACAAAGTCACTTGAAATATGTACATAAATTAGTCAGCAGCTGCGCCTAAAATAAGAACAACACTAAAGCCGATGCGGCTAAGCTAAGCCCTGATAAGATGATCCTCGGAGAAGTCTTGGCGGTACATGGAAATGGCACCACAAATGATACCAATAGAAGCCACAAAGACGGTGAGAGCGAAAACGGAAGCTGCGAAACTCAAAACAGCGAAGAAGCTCGTGTCGATCCAGAAATAAATGTCGGGCTTGGGCTGTTTGTGGCGGATCATGTGGATCGTAACGTTGACGACGAACCAAGCGAGAAGACCGAACAAGCAAGCCGCAACAATGGAGGCCACGGCCTTGCATATATTTGCTGTTGCCTCCTTCATATTGCTAGCTAGGTTTTGTTTTGGTATTCAGAAGAGAGTTTTGACTTACTGGTTTTATTGGGTAACTGCAAAAATCAGTAAATGCTATAACAGAAATGGTCAAATATTCTCATCCCAAACTGTCCTGCTTTTTAGTGCAATTCAAATTGACGTGTTGCACTTGCTGATAACATTACAATTAATATAATAATAACCTCATTTGGTGTTTGATTACCGTTACTTTCCATTATGTTTATATTTTATTTGGTTTTTATTCAAATTACAAATTTGGTTACTATGAAACTTATTAACGTTAATGTTTCAAAAAAAATACTAAGATAATGAAAATCAAGTAATTTAGAAAGATAGTGGTTGATCATTATCTTTTTGGAGATCATAATTTCTTATCTTGTTAGGAGGGATGAGAAGTGATTAAGGATAGAATTAAACTTACAACTTATCGAAAAAAGTGTGTGTTTTGAATTAGAACTATTAGTACATTTTTTTATACTGAAAAAAATTGAGACATAATAACAGTAATTTTAATCCTGAAAATAAATATTGTCGGGCCGAACCAAAATCCATTGGATTAGTGTCTAAGACGGATACAATGAAACATCTTGAGGTGGGCCTGAAAAGGTTATGGACCCTATACAAATATAAATGATACGGATCACTACACATAAAACCCTCACTATGGTATGAAACTGGGCTTAAATGGATGCTATAGAGATGAAAGGGGACATGGTTGGTTAAGAGTTGACCTAGTTATTTTCTTGAGATTAAGGGTTTGGATTTTTGTGAGGTACCAAATTGGAAGTATGTGTAGTGTGGAGATTAGGTTGAAAGACAACCTATTCTACCATTGAAATAAGATGTACCGTTTTACCAAATTCTTATAGCACCTTCAATCTAGATGAAAGCGTTTGGACGATAGTTTCATGGACCTAGATGAATCGTTTGCACTCAGGCGAAAGGGTAGTGTGCGCGAAAGAGTGCATGGGGACTTGCCTAGGAGAACACGGGTGAATCTGCATCAGGTGGTGACGTGTCCTCTCCGTTGGATGACACGTGTCTCCCGTTAAAACGAAATTTGACCAAAATTAATGTCGGTTGATACTACAATTTTCACACAATAAAATCTACCTTTCATCTCAACACTTGAATTTTCTTTATCTCTCATTTGTTTCTCTCTCTAATTTCAAAACATTTCAATGGATTTTATCATAAAATTACTCGATTAACCAATCCCACCGCCGAAGATATAGCGAGTTCGAGAGTGATTTTTCTGTTCCTAGAAGAAACCCCAATGCCGAAGTTATGTTTGCTCGAAGTCAAGTCAACTTAAAATCAAGTTCCAATTAAAATAAATAATTAAATTCACATTCACCTACAAATAATCAGCCTCATCTATTAAGGTTTTATTATCCAAGCTTTTGCTTTTACTTTTTCTTCTCCAAATATTTTTTAGGCTATACGTATAGATTAAAGAAAAACTAGAGTAAAGATTAGGCTAAGAATTACCGATCACAAAAGGACAAGAGCCAAGTCCGAGTCGCTACATACTGCCATCACCCAAATCATCAACTTGATTTTGTCTGTTGCCTTTTGTTCTCGGGTACCATGGGTTTGGTCGGATTCGGATTGAGTTTGTCTTTTAGGACACAACAACGAAGAGTTATGGAGATTTAATTGAAGTGGTTTTTGTGAATCAGGTGGGCGTCGGTTGAGATTGATTTCGGAAGATGCATGGTATTTTTCTTTTCTTCTGTTCTCATATTAGCAGATTCATTACCAATTCTAGTTTTTCTTTCTTGCAACCCTATGAAAATGAAATTGATTCTAACTTATCTTCATTTCATTTGGAAAGGGAAGAAAGATGATAAGGAATCCCACCAAGAAAAGATTGAATTGGAAATGGATGGTGTCTCCATGATTCAATGGGCCATTGGGTCCGAGCAATCCAAGCGAGACCACCATATCTATGCGTCTTAAATTGTAAAATTAGAGTAAACTTCATAAAACGATTCTGTGATTTAGCATATTATCACAAAACGATCCTGTATTTTCTTTCGTGTCAAAAAAAAGACTGTGTAATTTTTTTTAGTTTCACTGTCATAACAGTGTTACAAAATGACCAAATTACCCTTAC
>JAYMSU010000856.1:0-11933 GCA_036897765.1 Erodium chrysanthum | reverse complement strand
CACCGCCATCGCCTCCCCAACAATCCTCCCCATCCCCCACCCGTGTACTATACGGATGGAGAAGATGATGAAGAAGACAACAACTCGGATGGAGAGGGTTGGAGCTGGAAATAGATTATGTAATGTTTAAATTATATTCTGTTTATGTAATATCAGCATGCTAAGACCACAACTTTTATGTGTAGTTGGTCTTAATTTAGTTTATGTACTGTTTTAGTTAATGAACTAAATATTTAAATTATGCCAATGATATTTATTTTGTAGTTATAATCAGATATAATTAATTCATGAATCAAATAAAACTAATTGATTTAACCTCATTAAACTTCATTATTTAATTAACTGATTCGGTAGTCTGAATCAGCACCATTGTGAACAGTCTGCCTATTCCGACCAGAAACCAAATCAGCGCATGTTCCCAATAAATAAAAAATAACCTGAATCAACTACGTGAATAAGTCCCCATTGTGAATGCTCTAATGTGAGACTATAACATCTTTTTGTGTATGGATGACATAGAGGGGTTATGCAAAAGATGAATCAGATTATAGTATCTTAAATATCAAATTCACTTAAAAAATCAAATTAGTATGTAATGATAAAGATATACTTATCAAACAGTGAATATATCCCCATATATTTTTTTGAATACATGACAACACAGATGCCCTAAGAATCCTGCATGTCTTCTGTTAAGACGTGGCCAGTGAGAACGGTCCATAGGCCTCACATGTATAGGAGTTCCTCAGTCGAATCATCTTTTCCGCCACTGAATGGGTAGCCTTTTTTGTTCCCCGTCTTACTCACTGGAACCGAGATCGGGGGAAGGCATCCAACATGTCGCATATGTCGTTCACTAAGGGGTGTTGGTAGCCATCTGAGGCTCTCTATTCCAGGTCCTGGATCAAGAGTTGTGCGTCTGATTTCACCACCAGCTTCTTAAACCCACTATGTATGCAAAGTTTCAACCCCTCATGGAAAGCGTAGCACTCCGCGGTGAAGGGGTCAAAATCCCCTTCCGGAAATACAGCACGGGTCCCGAATGAACCTCCCGTCATGGTCCAGGACTACGGCTCCCAACCCAATGTCATCACTGGACACCACGACATCGACGTTAAACTTCAGAGATCCCATCGGAGGTTGACTCCCATACTGACTTATATCGAGGGGGTTCCCATAGCCGCATGTGGTGTGATCCGGGAAACGAAGTCCCTCAGCCATTCCTGGATATCGAGGACAATCCTATCCAGGTCCCTACACAACCTCATGTGACAGACTCGATTGTTCTCTGACTATAGGACGTAGCAGATACCCGAACATCGGAGAAACTCCTCATTTGACAGTCCCGACAACACAGTTGTCAGTCAAGCTGCACCTGTTGACCCTCTATCCCGACAAAAGAATCTTCAAAACTCCGTTGTCTTCTAAATTGACTTAACAAGAGATAGTTATTTACCTTTTCTTACCGAGGTACACATGTTAACCGTTCTTAATTTTTCATGTAATACTCTTACGTGCATCTTTCCATTGCCGCATATGTATTTATTTAAAAAAAACAAGTTTCATATTATATTTTGAAATTTAATTACCTTTATATCTAAAAAAAATAGACCAGACATTGGAGAAGAAAAGATTTGAATAAAGGCATGGACCAAAACCACAGAAACAATGGGTATGTAATATACGGTTTGTCTTCAATGAAAGAGACAATTACTGTATGAAATCTGAAAATCCATGTTCTTTAATAAATTTGAAATCCTGATTACACAGAGAAAATCAATAGAAAGGGACATGTGAGATTATGGGTAGGAGTCGTAGATTTGCAAAGATCTCTTCTAAAATATTGGATCCTCCGAATCTCTTCTTCTTTCTGTTTCATTAAAGCTAAAGCATAATATCTTCTCTTTCTCTCTCCTTCCCCACCTCCTCCTCTTCTTCTATATATAATAACACTCTTCATTTCAATCCTAAAACACCATCATTCATCACAACTCAACTTCTCCAACCATACCCATCTCATCTCGGAGTCTTGAGTTTTCTGCCGAAGAAGAAGAATCTTCAAAGTCTGGATTTTTAAGCGTACCCATCAGTTTCTTCTCCGGCAATGGAGTTTTTTTCCGACCGATCATCAGCATCGCACGTGGGTTCAGGGGAGCTTCATGTTCTCGCTGTAGATGACAGTCTCGTTGACCGCAAGGTCATTGAGCGGTTGCTCAAGGTTGCTTCCTGCAGAGGTGGGTTGCCTTTGAAATTCTGGGTTCGATGTTCATGGGCTGAGGCTGATTGGAAATGGGTATTTTTGTTAATGCAGTAACCACTGTGGAGAGTGGGACAAAGGCGTTGCAGTATCTGGGATTGGATGGGAACAACAAGAGCCCGGTTCAATTCAATGTAAGTGGAGCTTCCTCTATCTTGTTCGCTGAAAAGAAAATTTGATTCTGGGTTTTCATTTTTCTTAATTTAGGTATTGATTTGAGTTGTGTTTTTGATTGTTATTGTTCAGGACTTGAAGGTGAATCTGATAATAACTGACTATTCTATGCCGGGGATGACGGGTTATGAGCTGCTGAAGAAGATCAAGGAATCAAAAGCATTCAAGGAGGTGCCTGTGGTGATAATGTCGTCCGAGAACATTCTGACTCGAATCGATAGATGTTTGGAGGAAGGGGCAGAGGACTATATTGTGAAGCCAGTCAAGTTGTCAGATGTAACACGATTGAAAGATTTCTTAACCAAAAGTGACAGTGCAGAAAAAGAAATTCACAACAAGAGAAAGAAACAAGAAGAAGAAGAAGAAGAGAGCTCCTCCTCCTCAACACCTTCCCCATCTTCAATGAAAGTTTCAGCCATGGCCATAGACATAGTTGCCTTGACTACATCATCCTCGTTGCTGTCTTCATCACCATCATTGGATCAGCGTTTGTCAAAGAGGCCTAGATTATGCAATGTTTAGTCCATAGAGCATCCACATCCATTTTTGAGTGTTCACAAAGCACTTTTGTATATAGGATGGAAAGGAAAAGAAAAAACAGAAAAAGGCTACATGTGGGATGCTCATTCTACATTGCTTCTCTTTTGTATTTCTGGTATATTTTCTGCTGCATAAGGCATCTGCTAGTTCTACAGAAACTGAATGATATTTGTTATTTCCTTCTTCAGTTGGCTTTTGGGCAACATGAAGGTAAAGAATGATCATTCGTTTCCCCAAACATGAAGGTAAAGAATGATCTTGTTTCCACAGATTTTATTCTGAATAGCAGAAATGAAATCTGTTCAAGTCATTAGCAAATGATTCCAGAATAAAATCCCCCAGGAGAGAACCAACAGAATTTTATTTAGGACATTGCCATAGCAGACAGAGTATAAGATCCTCTTGAAAATGAAACCTCCAAGAACCTAAGAACATAAGAAAATTATATCCAAATCTGTTCTCACTTAGTATATGAAACAATGTCTTGATGTGCTTGTTCATTGACAATCATTTTAGAATAATGCAGCCAAATAATCACATAAAGCCAGCCAAACCAGATCTTTGTATGATGATGTTCTTTCATACAAATGCACATGCTACAGGTGGCATGACATTAAGATATTCACAGGAAACTCTCCATTCCTATCACAAGAATCCATTATTTTAAACTCATAAAACATCTATCAGCTATTTTGAACAAACATGAAAATAGGAAAATCTACTTTCAGCTGCTGAAAATGCCAACCAACTTCATTGTAGTACAAATCCAGACTCACTACATTTTCAGTTTCACCAACTTATATGCAAAACAAATCCAAGTTGATTCAATACTACCAGCACAATATTGCACTAACTTCCTACAAAAGAGCAGCATGCAAGCACAGGAGCTCTGTCATTACAAGTAGTCATGCCGCCTTTTAACATGACACTGCAACTCCTACTGGTTAATATGACATTTCTGTACCACACATTTGAACTTCATCCTTTTCATGCCACATGTTTCATAAACTAAGCTGCTCTCCGTGGCTCACTCAAGATGAATCCAAATTCCAGCTTGACTACCTCCATACCCATCCATTTCTTCATCATCTAACGTTTTGCACCAAAAGACTACCTACGAATGCAAAATGAGTAACCATATCGCACAAAAGGTTGAGGGAAGTGAATCTTTAATTTGTTTCCTGTTTAAGAAAGTTTTGGGGATTTCAAAACCTCAGAATCCTAGAGACATTACAATAGATGAAGCAACAACAATTATCCATGGAAGAGCGGAAAAATGTGAAAATTTTATTGTTTATAATAAGATTAACTTCATTGCATAATTTATAAGGACACAATACCTCACCAATAGTATGACTCTCAACAAATAGCAAGTAACAACAAGTTGGTCATAATGTATTCACCTGATTTGGTCCTGACATCACAAAAATAGTGATAATGTAGAACTATATTTTACCAACTCTTCAAAAAAAGAAGTAAATATAACTATCCCCACAATTATGATCCTTGTACCTAGGTGTTTGGTCGTCTGAAAACTAGAAAGTGCGAAGCGTTAGAATTTCAACAGACTTAACTATCTTTGGAAGAAAGGCAAGACTCATCTCTTGCCACATTCCATTTTGTGGCAAAAGAACAGATCACCATTGTGAAACCAAGATTCAAGATCATGATGTAGCAATGGCACCACAAAGGTGAAAACAGAGGGTTATAGGATACCAATTTTGACGTAGAAACCAAAACATAACACAGTGAAGTAAGCACTTAAAGGAAACAAAGCAATGGCATGAATATCATACTAAGTTCAGTATCTTAGGAATGATATGATCATTAAATAAGCAATAATAATTAACAAAAAATCAACACAAGTATAAGGCAATAGTACCTCAAGTCTTTATGGCAACATGGATTGAGCATTCAGCCTTTTACAGGTCCATGTAAAAAGCTACAGAAGACTCCAAATGTCACCTATTCTTGAATAAAACGAGCAGGAATCATAATAGATTAAACTTCAAGCTTTAGTTCATGCTTGGGTATGTGTCATATTACTACCATGCCAGTCTTGCAAGATAGAGAGCGTGATAGCAACTCCAAATGACAAGGAGTATAGCATAAAAGCTATTGTTTTCTTCTTCAGTTTGGGGGGAGGTGTTCAAGTTTAAAACCATGTATCCAATTATTCAATAAATTTTAAATTTCCAAATACGAGTTACTGAGACTGTTCAAAGAGTAACAACCACTGTATACTACTATAGGCAGGAAATCATTGGCAATATGAGTGGCAGACATTTACAGACCATTACACAGAAGACAAAATGAGCAGGAACCTATATATGTCAATAGGCAAGATGAATGAATGGAGAACAAAACAGAAAATATGTTCTTAGGCAGGACAATAGCATTGCACAAACGAGAATGGTATTACAACACTGTTTTGTTCTTTGCAAAGAGACCACAATTCCTAATTATATTGCCTTGCATTCCTAATTGTGGGGTTATGGTATTTGGGAAGAAAACAATAATAGTACCAGTCAATGAATTGTGTGCTTGCATGAAAAAGAAAACCTTTATCATACAATATGTTGCTCATTATAGAATGACAGATCATGAAGACCAATAACTCTAGATTTTAATCAATATATCGTAGAACCAAATGCAATAATCCTCACTATAAATACCAACAACGCTAACACTATCTGTGAACGATGAGATGAACATTTATCCAACCTTTAAATATTAAAGGCTGCAATTCCTAAATCTTTCCTCATCCAACAGATGAGAAGAGTATGGATAACCATCATCTAACACAGACACGAAGTAGCAAAAATAATTATTCAAAGATCAGGAAAGGAGTTAATAAATAACATCTATAACAAATCGATTTCTTCCGATAGTGTTGTATTACATATAAAAACAATGTTTTATAAGACAAATTTAGCAACCAAATGATAAACATGACGACACAGCAAATATTCCAACCATTCTGTATTACTGAATTTATATACCATCATATCTATTCACAAACCAAAATAAGTCCCTACATCAAAGGATGTACCATGTACCATACTGATAATGAACCAAGCTCATAAGAGAAACATGTCAAGAACTAGGCGCTCAAAACCATTGACTATACCCATTTATATCTTTATGAAAATCAGAGTAAGTCTGACATAAAACGTAACACTCTAAGGAGAGAGATCCAACATACATAATTCATAGGAACAGACTTCCTAAGACCTTGTTATCATGCTACGAGACCGAGTCAATGGAATACCTCCATGCACCTCAACAGGTTCACTCTCATAAGGCTTCCTGCATCCTGGACAGCGCCCATCCTCCTCAAGAATCCTCTTGTGGCAGAAAAGGCACAGATGAAAACCACACAAACAAGGTAAAAAGTTGACATCCGTGACATCTAAATCATCACAGCATATGGGGCATGTAGATGGTGTAGGCTTAGCACTGTTATAAGCCCACGGGACTCCTCTATAGCCATATTGTCTCTCTGAATTGGGCATACTCCGCTGCTTCGATAAATTGGGCAGACATTGAGGGCGGGAAGCATCATCTGGCCTCCATGCATGACAGTTAACTGGAACTCGTACACCCGTCCTTGGAAGCTCAGGTTTTGCATTTTCAACTGTGGAACCTGACACATTTGTTACTTTACAATGTGGTTCTGATTGGGAAGTATTCTCATCCTGGGCAGGGATCTCTGGCTCCTGCTGCTTCTCATTGGCGGCCAATGCATCAGCAACAGCCTCCCAATCATCCAAGCAGCCATCGTCATCGTTTTCCCCTTCTCCCTCTTCTTCGGTTATACTCCCAGACCATGATCCACCGCTGCTGCTACTGCTCCCACCATAATTTGATTTTGAAGCATTCCCACCCAATACACCCCCATTCAGATGACTGGTGGGACTATTTGACAATAACCCCAAATCACCATCATGGTGATGGATCAAACCCTCATTCTCCCTGTCCCTATCCCTCAATGCCAAATTTCCCAATGAACAGCCCCTCTCATTTCCTTTCGAGGCTCCTACACAGTTCTTTTCGTCCATAACCCCCTTGTTCTTGACCGCACCTATGTCCCGAAACCCCAGAATTAAATTTAAAGAATATAAAAACTGAACTTTCAAACTGAGCTACCAGAAAAAAAAAAATTACGAACCAAAATTCATATGATACATCGAATTCATATGATACGTCGAATTCAAACAACAAAACAGAGTCAGAGATCAAATTCGTACCTTGAGAGAGCCATTGCTCGCGACGGGCATCGAGCTTGCACTGCTTCAATTTGGCAGTCCTGTTGCCCTGATTTGGAACGAGAGATAACGAATTTTAAAAACAAATTCACGCTGACAAAAAAAACAGCCAAAATACAAAAGAAAACAAACATCACACATCAATTTCCGAGCGACGGATTGAAATCTTACCCTCTTCTTCTTGCCACAATCCTTGGGAGCCATAGAAGCGTGGTTGGCGATCGAATCGAAGCCCATGGCTGGATCAATTTCTGGAGGAGATTCGGACAAAAAACCCTAAATCGGAACGGAAGATTCTAGAGAGATGAAATAACTCTTTTCTTTTGTGCTAGAGATAGAACGAGAATTGGATAACTGAAACTGCTCTGCTCCGCTCAGACCTGGACCTGGGTTCATATAAATCGACGGTGTGACCAAAATACCCCTTCTTTTCCTTTAATTTTCTCCGGTGCCCCGAGTGAGAATTTGAGAAGACAACATGATGCCTACGTTGTCGTTTTGACAGCTGACGAAACGCACCGGAGCGCGTCGTTTTGCTTGTTTTTATACTTGTGGCACACGTAAATAAATAGGATGTTTTTACGAAAATACCCATTAGCCGAAACATTCATTCATAATAGCAGCTCAAGTTGGTCGTACAGAAGTGTTATGATCTATTGAGTTTCTGAGATTTCACATAGAAAGGACTCAAAACAAAACAAAACCACAAACACAGAACAAAGAGACAAACTCAAAATGGGGTCTAATTACAGATTTGGTTCAACATGTGAGCTTCTTGATTAGCCTCTTCTTAGTCTTGACTCTTCATTAGGCAAGAAAATTGCAGAAGCTCCACACCAAATCAGGTTCATCGCGTAAAAGATCGTAAACCTAAAACAAAGTCAAGAGATTAATCAATAAACTGCAAGTATGTATATTATTATTAGGTCAATGAATGAAGAACACACACCCTTGCAACTGCATCCCATTGGCTGTTTTCAGTAGCATCTGGATCATGCAAATGCTGAAAGTCATTTAAGAAATTTTGGAATTTCCATGGCTCATTGCGAAATCGATCCTGCACCATCAAAATCTTCAAGTTTAAAATCATGAAACGATTCTACAGAACCGATCATCAATCAACAACAAGAACCGAAAAATGCTCAAAACTAATGGGTTCTTGAAAGACCAAGAAGTGAAATGAACAAAACCAGGACATTTCTTGATGATCAAAAGTAAGTTCTTGAAGATGAAAACGACCTGAACGTATCTGACGAGCATGAGAGCTTGGTGGTGGGTAGGGACGTAGAAAGGGTTGTCCAAGACGAACTTGAAGGGCGGAGGCAGAATATCGTTGAAGGAGTGTGAGGATCGCATCTCACTAAGATAAACATTGAGATAAAGATTGGAAATTGTATTGAAGAACAGATAGTTTTTGAGACAAGTTTTTGGGGTTTCCAGAGAGAATTCTAAACTATTCTAACAAATTGAAAATGCAATACATAAACGACAAAATCTCCAAAGCTGCTCCTCTTTCTTAAATGGTCACGGTTCACCCTTCTGCTCCACTACCTGCCTTGCCAGCTCAGTCTGATCTGGTTGCAGAGGCTGAGGACGACGTGTTCTGTTCCAACGGTCCTCAGCCTTCGACTTCACGCGAGCCAGCATCTCCGTCCACGTGTCCTTGGAGTGATGCGTCTTCTCAACGACGTCGTCTCGGTAAGTGGTCAACGCTGACTTCCCGGTCTTCATCTTCTTCCCCAAATTGATTCGTGCCCTAGCTTTCTGGTTCTCGAATTCTTGATCTCCGATCATCCGAATTGTCTCTTGTTCCATAGCGATCCTCACAAACTCCAGCTGAAACAGAAACAAAAACCCATCAAAACCCAGGTTTTGGATTGGGTGGAGATGTTACAGACAGAGATTTGGAGAAACCCATGTTGTTGTTTAAATTTGAGAGGACTGACCTTGGAATTAAGGTTGGTTTCTGAGTGAAGAGGATTGAGAATATTGTGTTGCTTTGGTTGGTGTTTTTGGATTGATCACACACAAAGCACACAAATTCTATAGGCTGAGATATATATTAATCTTGTAGGTGAAGTGTGTATGTATTTGGGGGTGTGTAGAGTAATGGGTATGGGAGCTAGAAACCAACAGTAGAGCAGAAAATGGAGGTGGGATTGATGGGTATTTAATGGACAGTAAAATACACCAAAAGATACTTCAAAATTTTAATTTTACGGTTTTTTTGAAACTTGTATCGAGTGTTGCTTCAAGGAAGATGAAAAAAAAGTTTTATCCTTGCACAGAGCCACCTTCCCTAAATAACGAATTAGCCGTAGCACGGCTAATGCTGACGTTCGGGAATGGCTCTAGCTTCGTATGCCATTCCCATTCATTATGATTCTTTCAAATTTGCATCAGTTCACTATCCTGAACTTGCAATTTGTATCAAATCACTACCCTGAATTTAAGTTGTTTTTAACTGAACAGTAATTCAGGGTACTGAAGTGTTACACTTCAAAATTCAGGGTAGTGATTTGTAATATGTGCATAGTTTAGGTAACATGACAATAAGTTTTCACCTAAATTGATCCGTAGGAGGAAGGACAGAGTTGATTGAACCAACGGGTCTGTAGCTGAAGAGGTTGAGCTCAGGACTGTCCTGTAGTTTGAGCTTTCGCTTCCTGAGAGACGCGACCAGTACTTGAGCAACACTAGTGAGAGGGCTGCCCTGAGGTTTGATCTTGACATAGATTCTCGAACCGAGGAAGAAGAAGGCGCAGGAGATGAACATGAGACAAGCAGGTATGGCAAGTCCAATGGCCCAGTTGACATTGGACTGAACATACACAATGAGGGTTCCTGAGACCATCACAGCAAAGGCCAAGGTGAAGTAGTACCAATTGAAGAAGCTGTTGATTCCTCGCCTGCCCGAATCAGTGGATGGATCGAACTGGTCTGCTCCAAAGGCCAGGTTGCACGGGCGGATCCCACCAGCTCCGATGATCACCAGGCCCAATCCGCTTAGCAGGAAGGCGAATTGCCAAGCTGTTGGCCCAATGCAAGTACTCGTTGCATTTTCATCGCATTTTGGAGGGTGCAAGGTTGAGATTGCAGCTGTTAGCATTATCACAATCAATCCCTTCAAGGAGAGAAAAGGGTCACATGAGTCTCATGGTTAAGGTACTTAGAAATTTTTTAAGGTTGGATCATACCAGGAAAGAGGAGATGGAGGCAAATGCGAGGGTCTTGTAGCGTCCTAAGTAGGAATCAGAGAGGAAAGCTCCGAGCAATGGTGCCAAGTTGGTGGTGCCGCTGAAGACATTGAAGAGAGTAGCGGCTGTGATGTTCTTTAAGTTGAAGACAGTGGAGAGGTACACCAAGAGGTTTGATGCAGCGCCTATGCTCCCGAGCTTTTCGAAGATTTCATTTCCTGCAAGTTAGTTTTGTTAAGAAAACGAAGATGGGTTTTGTAATTAAATGATGATATTTGATTCTTGGGTTGTTCTTGTTACCGATGATGAAGGGCATGGCTCTGACTCCTCTGTGTTTGATGATAGGCTCATTGGTTGAAACCATGGTGGTTTGGTCCTTCTCTTTGTCCATCTCCATGATGTTGGAGAGGAAATGTAGTTGATGTTTATAACCCAATCCTAATGTTTCTGTTGAAGTGTTGGGTTCATGTTTCATCTTTAGGCTCACACACACATATTTATAGTGGAAGAAAAGTTGCAGTTTTCTTACTCTTAACTCTCTCTTATGATTTAGATTTTGTTTGGGAGTGAGAGAGGCATGGGAGTATTGTCTGTTTTCTAAGTGTTAAAAGTCCTATCCAAACCTATGAAAACACAGATAGATCACACAGGATCAAACTAAACTTGATCTGAAATACTAATAAAGTGATCATTAAATTGTGTGACACTTTAATATTAAGAAACCCTATCAGAAGAAGAAAAAAATCCGGTGATTAAGGTTGAAATGGGTCGCATTCGAGAGAGGGACAGCACTAGCAACAAGAAGAGGACTTGGAGACAACCAAACAAGATAAATGCAATCAGCACATACGTCATGCAAAGTAGGAACTTCTAGTGTACAATCATCACACACTACACAAACCAGTATGAGGGATGTTAAAGCAACCACACTCGTAGGCGAAGTTCATGCATCTCGTTAGAGAAATCGAATCTCACCAGGTGACCCCGGGTGCGTCTCAGCAATTGATTCATTGCGTATGAGACGAAATTGAATGCAAGAATCAAAGAAAAGCAGCCACATCCTTTGTCTGAATAAAGCATGTATCATATCAAAGTCAAACCCACGTAGTTTGACTCATATATTATAGTGAAGTGACAAGTGGATAAAAAATTTAAAGATTTAAAGCATGTAACCTGACAAACCTGTATAGCCCCATTCATATATTGGGGATGTTCTTGAAGGTTTACAAAACTTGGATACTTGTTTCTACTACTTTTCTTGTCAAGTCTCTTAGGTCCACCAATGGCTCTAGGTAGGAGAAAAGACCATCCTCTCCTACCCACAAACCAGAAGCTCCCAAATAAAATTATGGCAGTGAGATTCAGTTTCACACTCACTGCCTGTGGGTGAAGTGGCTGAGACCTCACGTTTGCATGAGATCGTTGGTTCCAATCTTCATGCACGCAGTATTGCTAATAAAACAACCGTATGTATATAGAAGCTATTACAAATTTAAG
>JAYMSU010000855.1:0-11934 GCA_036897765.1 Erodium chrysanthum | reverse complement strand
CCCCCCCCCCCGGCCCGCCATGCCCCCCTTCCGCGGTAGGGGCGGCCCCGGCGGCTACGGCCATCCCTACCAAGCTCCGGCCAATTTAAATTTCGGCAGCCAAGCTCCGGCTAATTTAAATTTCGGCAACCAAGCTCAGGCTCTTCCCATCTTCCAAAATCCTAACTTTTATCCCCAACAGTTCCAAGCTGGACCGAACCCTAATGAGCCGGTGGCGGTGGTGGAGCGTGCGGTTGTGAAGGCGCGTCGCCAGCTTGTGGATGCCAAGCAAAGTGTCACGTCGTGGAAAGTGGTGGAGGCTGTGGTTTTGGCTCTGCAGGTTGATTCGTGGAGCTCGCTGGGGCTGAAGATGCAGCAAGTTCCGTCTCTGTACCAGCTCATGTCCGTTGAAGGCAAGGTATTGGGATAAAAAGTTAGTTAATTAGCGTTCAATATTGATGTTAGAGTGATGATAAAGCCTTGGTTTGGATTTGAGTGATGAACTGATATTAGGGAAGTTAGATATATTGGTTTAACTTGAACAATAAGTTTGCAGAACAGGCACTTTTTGATTCACAGAAGAGCCAAATACTAGGGGTCTTTGTTGGCTGTTTCTCACCAATTTTTGGAAGTTCTGGGTTAGCCTAACTTTTGTTTTATCATAAATTTGAATTTATTGGTAATAATAGTCTAAGGGTAGGAGACTGTTGATTCAAACTTGGTTTATTGTTTGTTCAATTCAGATTTATCTGTTCCTGGTTTCTTACCTCTCTTTGATGGTTATTTAGATAAATACCTTTATCAGTTGCTTTGTTGGGGTTTCGAGGATCACAACATTGTATGATTTGGAAGTGGCGATATGCCAGAATGAGGGGATAGAAGAGTTTGAAGATTTGGAATTGGGCCCTCTGGTGCGACACCCTTTTGTCGTTCATTACTTTTCTTTGAGTCATTCTACGAATGAAGTCTATAAGATAAATGCCGAGGAGGTCATACTCTCTCTGTCTGAGCTCATGTGTGTTCGTGCAAGGAAAGATATGATTAACACCGAAGAACTTTTGGATTTTATTGTGAAGAAGTGCTCAGTTGCTGGCAAGGAAGCTCTTGGTGTACGAGTGCAGAGCTTGGGGTATGTGGCATGTACTTTGCTCCTTCTAAACAAAATCCTATCTGCTGTTGCATATATGTGAAGCTGTAATTAGCATTTCAGAAGTGATTTTTTTTTTCTGATTGTATTTGTTAATCTTTATGATCATAGGTGGCATATTTCTTGCATTCAGAAAGCTAAGAGAATAGAGAATGACAATATGAAGAAATGCATGATTACATCGAAACCGTTTTCCGGTAAAAGACAAAAACATAGTATACTTAATCCAGAGAGGAAGCAGCAACTAGATGATCGTTTTTGTGCCATTTCACGCCGTTTTGAATCATTTTCCTCAGAACAAAAGCAGTTCAGCGGGAAGCACATAAAATTTGATTCATCAAGTTCAGGAGAGGAAGATAGTGATGATGGCATGCATGAAAAGAACAAGAGTGATAAGGGTGCACAGAGTCATTGCAAAACTCCACAAAGTATGAACAGTATTGATAAAACCAGTAGATGCCCTTATCCATCAGCAACTGAAGAGATAACACGACTTGGGTTGAAGGGTGATGTGACTGAAACACCGCCTAAAACTTCCCAGAACAGTCAAGAAGCTAAAGGGGATGATAAGCCTGTTCCTACCAGTGAAAGTAACAGATCAGCTAGAAAGAAACGGAGATCAGAAAAGGTAAGTGGGACCCTCACTGCCCCGCAAAAGAAAGCTAAGAGGGATAAGGTAGTGGATATGTCGTTGAAATGTTGTGATCAGACCAAGGAGGTTGATTGTAATGATTCAACAAGGATGTTCATCACAACCTGGAAGGAGGCATGTCGGGATCACACTGCTGATGAAGTATGTTACACATTTAACTCGTCTTTACTATGTATATATGCATAGGGATTGGATGAGTATTTTAATATAGTTTTCTTTTTGTTTTTCTTTATGATGTTATTGTGTTCTTTCTCATGAACTTCCTTTTCACCATAGTTTGGTGCTGAATAGACTTCTATGTTGTAATGTTCAAATATTGCTTCCTGTTATTTTCATTCTTTTGGGAAAGTTAAGCTTTATGCAAAGAGGGTCTATTTTATTAATCAGGTTCATATGTGATTGACCATTTCATTTTCCTGTAGGTTTTTGAGAGGATGCTTGACTTCTATAACGTAAAAGGTCGTAACAGGAAGAGAACGAAATCAATGTTGTCATCCCAACCATTTTCTGGATTACTAAATGTTGCTGTAAGTTGACTGTGCTTATGTTATTATTGTTTCATTACGTTGCTGTGAGTTGATTGTGCTTATGTTATTATTGTTTCATTACACTTTCCATCAAATATGTCTTTACCATGTATATGCATAGGGATAGATTCACCCTGGTTTGAGCATTAAATTTATTTGGTCATTTTACTTACTATTGTCTAGTATTTTTCTACTATGGCAAAAGAAATGTTAGGTCTTAGTAGTTATTGAGTCATTGACATATACTAATGCACATTAGGGAATTTACCACTTACCAGGGTTAAAATACATTTATCCCAGTAGATATACGAGTCTTTTCCCTGCATTTAGGCCCTTGATGGATTCGTTTTTTTGCAATATAAAGCCAAATCAAATCGTGGGTTTTATTTAAGTTTTTTCTTTCTTTCCAATTTTACCAAAAAGTGTTGCACTCCTGCTATTTCCTGAAGTATCAGCCTGTCGGCCTTCAGTTTTGTAACCGACATACGAATTAAAGCCAGCTTCTGCTTAATTAAGACAACTTATGGATTGTAGTTTACGATTCTCTTCTGTAGGTTTTGATTCATGGACATGGTATTGCATTTAAATTTATTTTACAATATGTGACTAACTTGCTTCCTTAATATCATCGCAGGTATTATCCATCAAATGCGGATTCTTGGATCAATTAAACAACTCTCACTCTGAGAAGTCTCCTGAATTTGAGATCATGGATGTCAAGGGAACTGACAAGGACACGCCAATAGGCATTGACATCGTGGAACCAAAATGCAGTGAGTGTTTATTTCTCTTCTGCAATTAATCTTAGATTATGATTCTAGTGAACTCTCTTTCTGCTTATTGAGCTATTCCAGTTGGGATGATCCGTCGTATTATATTGTTCATTTAATTATGCGTGAAAATTCTCGCTTGATTCATATTTTAGTATGGTTCATTAATACAAATCCACAATGTATCATGCTTCATTATTGGACTGCTTAAACTACGTGTGAATCCATGTCTTGGACGAATTAGATAGGTTTAGGTGAAAATGATACACTGAAATGAATTTCATATGCATATGCTTATTACACCAGGAAATTTTAATTTCACCTGACACTTCTGAGTATGATTTATTCACTCTCTACTTATGGTACTTCCTGATGCAACTTTTTTATTATGCTGCAATGTCTTATATCTATAAAAAAAAATGCAGGTGTCGAAGATGTCATTGACAAGGTTGCTGGCTATTTTAAGCATGATCATGAGATCCGTAGCAACAAAAGATCGCCAATGGAAAATAAGCTTACAGAATTTAGAGAGCTTTGCAATTGCGAGTTTTGGGTAGCCGAGAAATTTGATGTTAAAGAATTTAAGTCCCTTGGTCATGGTGAGTTCTTCATGTTCTTAGAGCAACATTCATCTTTGCTACCAAATGGTTTGTGTAAATTTTTGAACAGTGATGAATATGAGAAGTGCCCTTTGGCGGTTTGTCTGCTGGAGAAGCAATTTGTCCAGTTGGTATCACAAGCTTCAAATACTTTATCTGGAAATAAAAAGGTGACCAAAGAAATTATTTCAATGCTTCTTTCAAGGCAATTTCCGTTGCTCAGTTTCAAAATACGGGAAAACGGGCCATTGAAAGAGTTTCTTGATATTGTTGGGAAGCAGCAAAACAATGTGATTTCTGATTCTGTTGTATTTTCTGCACTATTAGGGCCATGTTTTGACCAAAACTCTATAGCTTCCAAATCTGTCACATCTAAAGATGCAATTGAAGTACTGTGTAAGGCCCCAATGCTGACAGATCTCAAATCTTGGTCCAATTGGGACACGAGATATGCACCTTCACTTGGTTCTTTAGTGGAATGGTTGGGGAATGAAGTCAGTAAAGAAGACCTGTGGTGCTTATTGACAGTAGATGGAAAAGTGATTCGCATTAATCCCTCAGCTACACCGAACTCATTCTCAGAAGCTATGGTGAAAGGGTCAGCTTTCGAGACTGCAGTGGAACTTCTATCGCTCTATTGTTTATATGGAGGTGAAAGACACGTACCATCTCTTCTTCTTGAGCGTCATGCTCAAGATGCGTTTGAAATTTGCAAGGAAGCAGTGTCTATTGCATCAAAGAATGTCCTCGATTGTCTTTGTTATTTCCCTTCCTATCATCGTGGATTCGCCGCTGATGTGCTTCTTTCTGGGTTGCGACATGTTACTAAAGATGCTCACTCTGCTGTTTTGTGTCAGTGCAACGGGTTGGAGCATCGTGTAATGCTTCATGATATTGGAATGTCCCGTGGTATAGTGGAATGGATCAATAATCATCATGTGTTTTCTGAGGTTTCATGCTTGAAAGCTTCTATGTCGGGTTTAGACTCCAGAAACACGCAAGATTTGACTGAAATGTTTCAGAGCCTGAAGAAACAGATGGTGTCTATGGAGGAAGATCCAATAGTTGATGAACGTGAAGAAAATATTGATGCCGCTTTGGTCATTGAATCTATCAGGCGAGAAGAATTCGGTTTGGATTCAAGTCTTCCAGACATGGAAACTAGGATGCTGAGTAAGCAGCATGCCCGCCTGGGAAGGGCGCTTCATTGTCTTTCCCAAGAACTATATTCTCAGGATTCACATTTCCTTCTCGAGTTGGTAAGTCTCCCCTTTTTCTTGTGTGCATGTATATTTAAAATTTTAAATAAATGCATTTGTCTGCTTCTTGTTTTCATTAAGAATCTCACTGTTGATTTTATATATTCAAATTTAGCTATATGTTCCTGTTTATTCATATATCTGGTATCTCATTGTCGTGCACTCTTAGCATTTCATTTATAGATGTTTGGTTGTCTGATGTGCATACATTTGTAGGCATGAAACTATATTAAGTACATTCGTTAATGTAATGTTTAGGACATGTTAGGAAATTAAGGTTGCTTTTTAATCCAACGTCTTTTTCTTGAGTTAAATATGAAAGCCAAACACTAAACAAAGAGAAATATTGCATTACTCATGCAAGAAATGCTTGATGAGATTAATGTCGTCGGTACGATAAGACAATTCATCTTGTGTCAGATGATACATATTCTGAAGCATTTATAGACGAAGTAAATGGGAATAACTCACACACTTAATGATCATAGAGCTCTTACCAACTTAAGTTGGCCCAGTGGTCTAGAGCTCCCTCCAACATAATGGAGGACCAGAGTTCAAACCCTGGTACACGCAATCTTATTGTCTATTTAAAGAGTCAAGTGTATAGCGTTTTCCTTACTTCTACATAAGTGAGGTTGACTGCTATCTTTGCTTGATACACATTTATAGCCGAGCAAAAAAATGATCATAGATCTCTTATCTTTCAAGAAATTCCCATTTGCTAAGTCTGCTGCTGGATCTGAGCTCAACTGAAACAGTTAATGGAGCGAAGTTAAATTCTATGTGCTTATCTTTCAGCCCCAGTAAGCTTGCTGTTCTTTTCTTGGAAGACAGGTTTGCGGGTTTCATATTATTTTTCTGAAATGTGTAAGATTTATTTTTTGACCTTAAACAAATTGCTGACGAGATTTTAACTCTCTAACGTTTCTACCGCTTCCTCAGGTTCAAAATGCTGATGATAACATGTATCCAAAAATTGTGGAGCCAACACTATCATTTATTCTTCTAGAGGAAGGAATTGTCATCTTAAATAATGAGCATGGCTTCTCTGCTCAAAACATAAGGGCACTTTGTGATGTTGGAAATTCAACAAAAAAAGGATCTGGTGCTGGATACATTGGGCAGAAAGGTATCGGCTTCAAGTCAGTATTTCGGGTATGTATTTTTTGTGAATCTCATTTATCCTTAGTTTTTTTGTATCTTCTTCTCTTTGGTTGGAGTTTACATGAAGTACATTCTTAATACAAAATGCACTTGCTGTAAAAAGAAAACGTACTGCCAATTTTCTGTTGGTACTCACACTAAGCACCCATTGTTCATGAACCAATAGTGTATTCTCTTCACTATAAAGTTTATAGGTTTTGAAAAAAGTGCCAATGACAATTTTTTGTTCTCTTTCTGCTAATATTGTTATGTGCTTCAGTTAATGATTCATTATGGATTTTCTATCAAAATTATGGTGTTTTGGTAGGTGACAGATGCTCCAGAGATCCATTCAAATGGCTTCCATGTCAAGTTTGATATCAGTAAGGGTGAGATCGGCTTTGTGTTGCCAACATTGGTGCCTCCTTGCAACATTAACATGTACAGCAAGCTAGCATCCGCTGGCAGCAATCCAACAGTTGACAACTCCTGGAACACTTGCATTGTGCTTCCTTTCAGATCAAAATCATCAGAACAGGATACAATAAAAGCTGCTCTGACTATGTTCTCAGATCTTGATCCTTCTTTGTTACTCTTTCTTCACCGCCTTCAGTGCATCAAATTTATTGACACAGTCAACGGTTCTCTCATCGTCATGAGAAAAGAAACTGTAGGAGACGGCATAGTAAGAATTTCAGGAGGGAAAAAGGACATGACTTGCTTTGTTGCATCTCAGAAAGTCAAAATGGATAGCGTTCATCGTGGCGTGAAAGAAACAGAGATCGCTATAGCATTTACACTGCAGGAGTCAGATAATAAAGAGTACTACTCTCCACTTCTAGATCAACAGCCTGTTTTTGCTTTTCTTCCTCTGCGAAAGTACGGTCTGAAGTTTATTCTGCAAGCTGATTTCGTTCTTCCTTCATCTAGAGAAGAAGTTGATGGAAATAGTCTCTGGAACCAGCATTTGTTGTCTGAGATTCCTCGTTTGTTTGTAAATTCACAAGCATCGTTTTGTGCCCTTCCTTGTTACAGAGAGAACCCTGCAAAGGCCATAACAGCATACATGAGTTTCGTTCCACTTTGTGGGGAAGTGCAAGGATTTTTCACTAACCTGCCACGTTTTATAATCTCTGAATTACGCAAATCTGATTGCTTACTCTTGGAAGGGGACAGTACTACATGGGTTTCTCCACCCAAGGTTGTAAGAAATTGGAGCGAGCAAAGTCGTGGTCTTTTACTCGAAAGTTTGCTCTTTGAGCACCTTGGCCTTGTTGGGTTCTTGAAAAAAGATATTATTTTGTCAGATTCGCTTGCAGCTGCATTGGGTATTAAAGAGTATGGCCCCAAGATTTTAATAGACTTCATGTACTCTGTTTGCAGTAAGAAGGAACATGGCGTTGAATCGATGCCCTCAGGTTGGATATCTTCTTGGTTAAACGAGCTTCACACTCTCTCGGTTCAGTCTGATCAAATAAACAGACTTAAAGGAATTCCATTTATTCCTCTCTCGGACGGTGCATACAGCTCGGTTACTGAAGGTACAATTTGGATACAATCTGATGGTATTGGCACTAACTTTGAGGATGGGCCTGAAGCTTTTCCAAACATATATGCTGAACTCCGGACTGTAAATCCTGCCTTTTTTACCGATTCGTCTTTAATTGATAACCTGATCGGATTGCTTCATCGAATAGGAGTCCAAAAATTGTCTTCCCATGATATTACTGTGGTGCACATCTTGCCAGCTTTAACTAATGGAGGTAAAGACGAGAACTTGATGGTTGAATATCTTTGCTTTGCCATGGCCCACCTAAACTCTACATGTCCCACTTGTCGTGTTGAACGTGAGTTTATATTCAATGAGATACGAAACAAAGTGCTCATCTTGACGAATCATGGTTTTAAACGTCCTGTCGATGTGCCAATTCATTTCAGCAAAGAGCTTGGGAATCGTGTTGACATGGCTAAGCTGATCAATGTTGTGGGTATGGAGTGGCATGAGGTTGACGTCTCTTATGTGAAGCACCCAAGCATTGAAAAACTCTCATCTGGAGTACTGAACATGAGGAAGTTTCTCCAAGAAATGGGTGTCTCAGATTTTGTGAAATCACAAGAACTGGTCGAATTATTATCGCGTTTATCTTCTAATGGTGATCGGGAAGCCTGTAAATATCTTTTGGAGGTCGTTGACATATTATGGGATGATCATTTCAGGGATAGCGGAGCTTTAAAGCCTTCTTGTGTAAGCTGTTTTGGTGATTTTAAATGGGTGGTGTCTAGCGTAGATGATGAGCGCCACTTTCCAAGAGATTTGTTCTATGATTGTGGCGCAGTTCGCTCGGTCATGGGCTCTTTGGCTCCATATGCTGTTCCTAAGGTTAGTTTGATGTTCTGCTTTATAAGGCTTCATGTATGGTGTATCCTTCACGAAACTGAGGGGTGAATCGATATTTTTTTCTTATTGGAACAGGTGAGGAATGAAAAACTAGTGAATGATATCGGGTTTAAAACAAGAGTCTCACTTGATGATCTTATGGAACTCTTTAAAGTGTGGAGTTCTCAGGTCTCTTTCAAGGCCAGGTACCAGATTCTTTCTTTGTTTTTCTTATGTGGGTATGGAGTCGTTTCTGATATCAGGGTCAAGGGCATTTTTGTCATTTTGCATTTTGATTGCGGATGTTGCGTAATAAATAATCTATTGTTCTTCTATTTGCTTTTGGATTATAGACACTGGACATCACGTTGCATAGAGAACTGATACTTAACCTTATCCTTGCAGTGTATCACAAATGAGCAAACTATACACTTTGATATCAAATGAAATAGCCGTTTCAGAGCGAAATATTTGTTCGGAACCTTTTATATTCGTTCCATCTATATCGAGCTTTAAGCCTGAGGATGTAGTTACTGGAGCATTTTACTCCCCTAAAGAAGTGTATTGGGAAGATCCAAGTGGCTTTGTGGATCTACTACTACTGAACGAGAGTTATCTACAAGATTGCTCTTTGAAGGCTCGGTGTCCCTTAAACAATACCTTGCGCAATGTTTATCGGAGCCTTGAACACTTTTTTGTTGATCAGTGTGGAGTATGCAAGATCCCTCCGTTTCTTAGTTACCTTCAGATTCTGCAGCAATTATCAGCTGTTCCCTTATCTTCCCAAGATCCTAAATCAGTAAGTAGCCAAATCATATTGACTTTTTGCAGATTAGTGCTCTGACCTTGTATTTTGTTGCACTCGTTGTCCATTTGTTCCAAAATGACGATTTTGTCCTTGAAAAAGTTCGATATTATGTATTTTTTGGCACGGTGCAACAAAATACGAGTTCAGAGAAATAAGGGCATCAACCTGCAAAAAAGTCGATAGTACATTGTACTTTTTTCCAAGTATTACTGTCACTTTGAAATTTTAAGTGCATATCAAAATGTTTTTTTTATCGACTCAGGTGTTCCAAAAATTTCTCAAATGGACTGAAGGGCTGCAATCTGGGGATATCGATAAATTGAATGAATGCCTAGTGAAAGAGAATTTCACTGTACTGCCTACTCGATCATATAAGTGGGTTTCATTACACTCTTCCTTTGGTCTTGTGTGCTGGTGTGATGATAAAAAGCTGGAGGACGAGTTTAAAGATTCAAATAATATAAATTTTCTCGACTTTGGTGATGAGATGCTTCAGACAAAAAAAATGTCTGTGCTCATGGCAAAATTAAAAATCCCCGCTCTGTCAAAGGTACAATGCTCTTAGATTCATGTTGTCTATATCGTAACTTTTATTTAGTTTTGGGTTTCAGTTTTGTTCCCATTTGTTTGCCTTATTCAGGTTGTAACTCGTGAAGTAAGTTATGATGGTCCACCAAACAGTCACCAGAAAGCTTCATTGGTGAAATGGGCTCTTCCTTATGCACAGTACTACATGTTCAGTTCGCACCGAGATAAATATACCGAACTCAAGCGGTCCGGATTCGATAAAGTGAATAAGCTTCGTGTTGTTTTCGTTGACTCGTTATCGTACAGGAATGTCATCAAAGATTATGATTGCGAGTCGAGGAAGAAGAAGCCAATCCCATGTACATGTCTTCTGGAGGTATGTAACTATTGCCCTTCAATTTATTTAGGGTTAATTACGCCTAGCTTCACCGGAAAATGATGAAAATGCCCTTGATCATAATCTGAAAAAAAAATGCCATTTTTCGTCTTTTAAAGAGTTGGATCTTTTAAGGAGTCTGTTTTACATCTAACTCAACCGTTGTTCATGTCTAAACAAAATGTTTAGGGTAGTTATGGAGTCTTTTTTCAGATTAGGGTCAGGAGTTGGGGTTATTACGACTTTTTCTGGTGAAAAAAGCTATGTGAAACCTTTGGGTCTTATATAGAAGCAAGAAGCACCAAACTTATGGTTATTATATACACATAAGATTGATTCCACCATGATTCGAACTCTGGTCCTCCTCCATTGTGTTAGAGGGTGCCCTTAACCATTGGGCCATTTATGTACAGTTTTTGTTGCAATCTGTCAAAACATTGTGCTAAACTGATGCAAGAGAGTAGATCTTATTGTGTTCTCATTTTAGATTATCTCACTCGTCGTATATGGGTTCTTTCCAGGACACGGTCTTGTACTCAACTCAGGAAGCAGGTCTTCATTCGATATACAAGGAGCTATCTCGTTTATTCTTTAGTGAGATTCAGGAACAGGACCACCTGACAAATTTCCTGATCAGTACCAAATCAAGGTCGCCGGAGGAGCAAACAGAGTTACTGGCAGAGCTTTCCGATGAAGGGTCTCTCTGGTCAATCCCGTTACCAGAAAATGACCCGACACTGGAAGAAGAAGAAAAACCCGCTACTACTAATCAGCAGCCGCCTCAAAACTGGCGTCCTGAAGATTGGGACACTGCACCAGGCTTCAGGTATGCTATTGAAAACGGTTACAAGACTCAACCTGCATGCTCAAAAGGCACGGACGATGATGCTGCTGCTGATAATGATCATGACCATGATCGTGTAGTGAATGCAAAGACCGTGTGTGACGGTCCAGAAGCAAATAAACCCAGTTTTTCCAAGAGAGACCGGTTGAGATACGATAAAGCTTCAGACGATCAACTATGCATGGATACCGGCCGACGAGGCGAGGAAACTGTTTTCAAGCACTTCTTAGAGCAATGTGGTGAAGATGCTGTGGAATGGGTGAACGAAAAGGGTGAATCCGGGTCCCCATACGACATTGTTATACTCGATAACAGAGCGATCAAAGAGTATATCGAAGTGAAAGCTACGATATCCACCACAAAGGACTGGTTCTATATAACACAGAATGAATGGGAATTTGCTATGGAGAAGGGCGAGTCTTACAGCATCGTTCACGTGTTTTTGTCGCGTAAGGATGACCCGAACCCATTTGTCCCGAAGATGGTGGTGTGGAAGAACCCGGTGAAGTTGTGCAAACAAAAAGAAAAGCTTCTTCAGCTGGCTGTCATGATGCATACTGAGGCGCTGCAGCAGCGGTTTGCTGTTAATGTCGATCCTTTGCTGCTGTTGCAATAATACTTCTTCTGTGTTGCAGGATGATCTTAACGGTGAGCTTTGATGCTGGAGAAATGCAACCAATCTCAGCCGTTGATTCATAGAAAACACCATTGATGATTTAGGAATCCTCTTTGAGGAGGCTCTCTAATTAGGAGCTTTGTCTTATTGCTCATAATTTCTTAATTATCTTGCATTGCAAGTTTCTGTTGAATAATAGCTCATTACAGTAATTCAAATTATTATTATTTTGCTCGCCCTCACCCATTTTAATATGTAAAAATGTGCCCTCAAAAAAAATTAATGTGGAATGGATTCATTTTGTAGGTG
>JAYMSU010000854.1:0-11936 GCA_036897765.1 Erodium chrysanthum | reverse complement strand
TGATGTATTGGATTCATCAACAACAAAAAATTGGTGTATTGGATATAATATGATTACTTTAACACAAAACCCATTTATTTTTAATTAATTAAAATAATCAAATTCATCTTCTTCTTTCCCCAAATTTTCAAGATTTATTTTTGAACAATCAGTCCCCAAAAAGGGTTCTCTTTCACATTACCAGTTTTGCTCTCTCAGCTGATTTTGAACAGTGTTAGCTTGTCCAGTGTATGTTCTGCATCTGGGTATTTGTTCTGTTTGGTGGGTGAGAAAAGGAGAGAAAGCTAATTTTCTCTGCTGAGAAAATGGGTTCTCTGAGCTGGGCTCTCTGCATGCGGGTTTTTGTTGGTTTTGTGACGATTTCGTCTCTGCCACTTTGTTTTGGCCTCACTGACCCTCGAGATGGTAATATTAATATATCCCATTTTCCTCACATTTGTTGTTTCTTTGTTTTCGTTTTTATGTGGGAATTGATTTTGGGTGTGTTATAGTTTTCTGTTTGTTTACTGAGAAAATGATGTAAAGTTGCTTACTTTACCTTTCCTTTTTGCTTCCTTGTTGAAAACCCAATATGGAGTTTTTTGTTGGGTTCATATTTCAATAATTTGTAATGGGTAAAAGTAGTAATTGATTTGATTTTGATTATTTTGTTTAACACTCACTTTCTCTGTTTCTCTTAGTTGGGGATATAAATAGTTTGTATCTTTGTCTTCAAGGATGACTTCTGCTTCTTGTTGGAGGAGACCCATGTGGAAATCCCTTCAACACTACAGTTATGGCATCATCTCCAGCGCCAGCAGTAGCACCTCTGTCTCCAGCCGGGGCGCCATATTCTGAAGGACCCGGGAAGCAAGCATATGGACCTTCTGTCCCACAAACGCAAGATTCTCTAACTTCTAGGAAATTTTTAACACCCAAAGCGGTACTGTGGATTGCTTTTATAGGGGTTATGGTACTTCTAGTCTTTGCATTAGTCTTGTGCCTCTTCTTATCGAGGTGCTGCAAAGCAAGGAAAATGGACAAAACTGATGAGAAGCACAATAGAGATATGTATAGGGGCCCTATGGATAGGCCTACACACAATGAGTCTTTGCTGCAACCAAGTTATGAAGTGGGGAAAGGTGACACCTTTACCATTCTTTTTCTTCCAATGCATAGACCCTTTCCTTTTCCTTCTACATTGCTTCTAAATTAGCCTACTTTTCTTAACAGTTCCAAGGGAAGCTGTTGTGAAACCTCTAGATGGATATGGAGTAGATAATAGAAGAGCCGGTTTGATTAGGCACAAGAAAGATCACTCAATAGACATGAGCGAGTCAGATGGGAGTTCTGTGGGATTCAATCTACCTCCACCTCCTCCTTCCTTCCTTGCTGCTGAGAAGGTTGTGAACTCAACTGTGCCTGCTGAAACCAACAGGGCAAGCTCGTGTTCTGTAAAGGCTTTCACCATTGCTTCACTTCAGCAATACACAGATAGCTTTTCTGAAGAAAGCTTTCTTGGAGAAGGCACGCTCGCCAGTGTTTATAGGGCCGAGCTACCCAATGGAAAGGTAGTTTCATATGAACTAATTTGTGTTATTTACATGCACATGCTGTCAAGCTCCCAGACCCACATTGAAAAGATGTGGATCCATCTAGTAGTTCGAGCTTTTAGGTGGGTTGGGCCTTAACATGTATTACTGTGGTTGGGTGAGTCTACACATGACCATACTGAATAAAGCTTGTTACCAGCACATCTTGCAATGAGATTTTACGGACAGCTGCTTTTCTGATGTTATTCTGAATGTTTTCTAAACCATTGTCTCACCATTGTTTTGAGCTATTTATTTATTCTATTTCCTTGTCCATCTGCAGGCACAATTTTTGCATATGGTGTGACAAGCAGTGGGAAGACTCACTCTATGCATGTGAGATTTAATATTTTTTCAACTCTTTTCTTTTAACCATTGCATATCTAATGCACATCTATATATGGATTTATCAGAATATATTATTTTTCTAGCCTCACATTAATAAGATAACTTCCAGGCTTGTGAACTTCAAGTACATTTAGTTCATTTCACTCTCTTTACAAACATCCATTCAAAGTTGCTGATTGTGCCTGATGATGAACAGTTGGTTAAAAGAGTTCTCTGTAAAAGAGGTTGCGTGTATGATGTGATACTATATTCATAAAGCACGGTCATCAATAGCAATCTTAGTATGTCATTGATATCCATATTAATTCAACAACTGCACACTGAGGTAGATTTATGATATGGTTCATTTTGCTTTCTTCCCAAAAAAGTATACTAAGATCAGTGTGTTCTGAATCTGATTTTCCCCATGGTGGACATTTGTTTCCCACAATATTTCTAAGAAGTTGTGCTTATGATTTGAAACTAATATTTATCAAACAAGTATAGAAAAAGCATTTTTTTTAGTTTATAACTGACACCCTTATATAAATTGAAGAACTGTATATATAGCCTAGGTTTTATACTTGTGTTGCATGCACCTTTAGAAAACTTAAAGAGACTTGATTTTTCTTGCATGATTTTCATTATGGCCCGCATTATTTGTCAACCCTTTCTGTTTGTGTTCGTTATATAGTAATAATACTCTCTGTTTCAGAATAAGTAGCAAAAGTTGAGGATTAGTGGAGATATTTATCCACTTTCCCATTATGTCTCCATGTGGCTTACTTGCTAAGATAATCATGTACTATAAATTAACTCATAAAAGGATATCATTGGTAACCCATGCATGATTCACTCCCTTAAATTTAAAGTGTACACTTACTTTTGAACATCCATTTTAGGGAATGTGGACACTTATTTTGGGGTGGAGGGAGTATATATTATGCTATGATGTCACATGGGAATGATATGTAATAACAGTCAAGCTAGGAGTTGGATTTATATACTGTATTGATATGCATACATTGGTGATGGATTAATTGCAGGGTGATCAGAGATCTCCTGGAATTATACCACTTGCTGTGAAGGATGCTTTTAGCATTATTCAGGAGGTATATTAAATATAAGATGTTAATCCAGCTATAGTTTTTCTATGTTGTACTTGTTACGTAGTCTAACACTTATCTATGCCCTAGACTCCAAATCGGGAGTTTCTTCTTCGTGTTTCATACTTGGAGATCTACAATGAGGTAAGGTTATTGCCATTTCTTTGACTGCTTTTTCATACAATGCTGTCTATGATTACCCAATGATGGTAGTTATATATCTGACCCGACATTCTATATTTGGTTGCTGTCATATGATTTCATGTAGTGCTGTTTTTTTCCCGATGATCTTACTTCCCTCTAAGGTTCTGCTCATTTTCAGGTCGTTAACGACTTGTTGAATCCAGCAGGACAGAATCTAAGAATTAGAGATGATGCTCAGGTATTTGATTATCAGTTTAATCCTTTGCAGGGACTACTATATTTGTTTTATTTGATAAATATGTGCAACTAAATTGCAACATTTTATTTGATTATCAGTTCAACATTTTATTCTCTTTCTTGCATACGACTCTGAAAATGTTGGGTTATAATTGCAACTTAATTATATGCCGGGTTGGATTATCTAAATTATAGTCACTCTAACTAGTGTTCATTATTGCTTGGTAGGGAACCTTTATTGAAGGAATAAAGGAAGAAGTTGTGTTGTCACCAGCTCATGCCCTTTCACTCATAGCAGCCGGAGAAGGTAAATTAGTTAATAATGTGTCTGTAAAAAATCATTTTAGTGCTAAAAATCGTGTTTAGAAATTTGAGATATTGACCACTCTTGTTTAATTGGCTAGTTTGTATAAATCAAAATTGTCATATATCTACTGTTAGATTTTAGTAGAGTTGTTTAAATATTGAACATGCTTTAGATCACATGTCTTATCAATGGTTATGGCGCTATTCCTATCTACTTCATTGTTATTATGTGTGTGCGTGTGAATTTTATCTGATTAGATTTTTGTCATTGAGAACAGAGCACAGACATGTCGGTTCAACAAATTTCAATTTGCAGAGTAGCCGGAGTCATACAATATTTACATTGGTATGTATCTTTACACTGATACTCATAGGATAAGTAGTACAATGCATGCCATGCTTATCATTTTCTTTTCAAAATAATTCCTACTTTTAGGGTAGAAAACATATCAATTACTTTAGTGATCCTCATCTTGAAGCATTATTTGCCTAGTACTTGTTGCATATGAAATACAACTTCACTGTCATAGTATATATATTTTTCATTTGTAATTATAAGGAATAACTACCAAAATAGTCTTTGAATCACCTGATTACGACCAATTTAGTCCCCCCACTTTGCAAAAGTCTTCCAATTTAGTCTCTCAATTGGTGGAATTTTGTTCCTACAAAAACAATTTGGTGTAGTAGGTTGTATGACTGAATTGGGATAATTGAAATTAATTTTTGGGGTTTTCCCTATTTTTAATTTAGGGATTGAACTTGCCATTTTCTAATAGTAGAGGATTGTTTTCCATAATTATACTTAGTTGTAGTACTTGTTTATTACAACTATCTCTTTCTTGTTTTGTATTGTTCTAACCTTTTTTATCCATTTTTATTTCATTTTTAACCTTGATAATAGACAATAGAGAGTAGCCCATATAACGAAGAGGGAGCTGTAAATCTGTCGCAACTGGTAATTTCTAAGACTCACCTTATCCTCATTTTACTTGTTAGGCTCTAAATTGTAATTCACTCCTATGCTTAGTTTAAAACATCACAAGCTCCATTATTTAGCATGTATTTCTACCCAGTTATTTATTATGACTTCTATATTTTACTTATATCTGCAGAACCTCATCGATCTGGCAGGTTCTGAGAGCTCAAAGGCTGAAACTACTGGGGTGAGGCATAAAGAAGGATCCTATATCAATAAGAGTCTCTTAACTCTTGGAACTGTGAGACCTCAATCATTTAATTTTGTCTCGTGTTGCTATTTGGATTATCATTAGTTTGCTCAAGTTTGTCTTTCTTTTTTCTATTTGTATATTGACACTTGAGCAATTTACTGCTTCAATCTTTCTGAACATTTGGCCTGTGATTATGTTCCTAGTGGGAACTTTGTTTCAGACGGTTGGTATCAATGACTAAACTCTTATGAATCGTATGGTACCATTAGTTGAATTTTGGTTAACTATTGGTTAATATCATATACATCATTTATTATCTGAGATGCCACTTAACATATGAAAACAACATAATAATTTCTAATTCAGGATATTGAGGGATGAAATTACAACTCACTGTGTTCCTAAATTTAATAGTGTTGTGTATGTAATAATAATATGTGGCGTGCACCAATTTAAAGCTGTTGAACTTCTCATTGTTTTGTTTTCCTCTCTGTTGAGTAGGAGAGTTGATATTTAAACTTGTTGATGGTTCTCTTTTAAGTACAGTGATAGACTCCTTTATATATGGGTTCCTAAAATTAATAGTATTGTCTGTATAATAATAATATGGCGTGCACCAAGGTGAACTTCCCATTGCTTTCTTTTCCTCTCTGTTGAGTAGGAGTTAATATTTAACTTATTGATGGTTCTCTTTTAAGTATAGTCATAGGCTCCTTTATATATGGGATTACCCTACACTAAATAACCAGGAATAGGAATAAACTAGTAGTCGGAAATATTTACCCCTTTGGTTCTGGTCTTCTGTAGAAAAAGTTGTCCAATTTCTTGAGTCTGTATGTAACATCTGCCTACAGTATGCAATTATCCAATTATTATGTCCAATGTAATATTCTGGCATTTGTTGTAACTTGTGATTTTTGTGACACGATAATGTCTTATTTTAATAGGTTATATCAAAATTAACAGATGGAAGGGCTACTCATATACCCTACAGGGACTCTAAACTCACCCGGCTACTTCAGTCTTCACTAAGTGGTCATGGGCGTGTATCCGTAAGCCTTTTTTTATATATACTTCAAGACGTGCATACTTAGTACTTGTATTTAATATTTGAAACTACAGCTCATTTGCACCGTCACTCCTGCGTCAAGCAATTCAGAAGAGACTCATAATACATTGAAGTTTGCCCACCGTGCAAAACATATTGAAATTCAAGCAGCGCATAACAAGGTTCCTACCTCCATTTTTCCTACTGAAGTATCTGCATTTCTGGAATGGTTTTATTTAGTTGTGAAATCAATTGATTGTAGAAAACCTGCAGATCATTGATGAGAAATCACTTATCAAGAAATACCAAAATGAGATTCACTGTTTGAAGGAAGAATTAGAACAGTTAAAGAGAGGTATTGTTACAGTTCCTCAGAAAGATATTGACGGAGATGGCATTGTGCTCCCAAAGCAAAAGGTATGCTTTGTAATTGAGTAAATGTGTTACCCTGCGCTAGTGGAAATGATTTATGAGTAGGTAATATGATTTCACATGTTTGGGGTCAAATCGGTTTGTCTGGTTCCAAAGTAATGAATATGTTTGAAAACCATAGTTTTTTTTTTTTTAATTTCTCAACACTTTGTTCCACACATGAGCATAAAGAATGCTACACCATAAAACAAATACGACCGATTGTGTACCCTGCATCTTATCTAGTTCTAACTCGGCAATAGGATTACATGAGGTTGGTAGGTTGTTATAGTAGATGTGTTCATGATATATTTTCCTGTTTTCATGAGTTCTTATAAACTTATAAAACCTATAGGGAAACTACTTTTATCATATTGCTTTTCTTTTACTTTTTTCATTCATGTTCTCATATGAGTTATCATTTTGGAGTATGAAAGACAAGAAAATAAAGGCTGTGTCACTTAATCCACTTTCTTATATGACGTGCGAAGCTAGAAGATGGTCAAATCAAGCTGCAATCACGATGGGAACAAGAAGAAGAAGCTAAAGCTGCTTTGCTGGGCAGAATACAACGGCTAACTAAATTAATTTTGGTCTCCTCAAAATCTTCACAATCATCAAGTTTTCCTCACCACGCTTGTCCAAGGAGAAGGCATTCCTTTGGAGAAGAAGAGGTACTGACTTCCTCATATTACTTTTTTTCATCTCCTTTTACTCCTCTTGGTATGATTACTTTTACTCTTATGATCTCAAATATATCTCAAGTTTGGCATTGTTCTGTGATTCGAATTCATGCCTACTTGCTGTAGCTTCTCTCTCAATTTTGTTTGATCAGATTATTGTATTTATGCAACATACGCACAGCTTGCTTACCTACCACTCCGGAGGCGGGACTTGATGTTGGATGATGAAAACAATGAATTGTATGTTCCTGTTGAAGCGAAGGCTGAGGCAGCATATGACACTCTTAAAGAGGAGAAAAAGACCAAGAAGCATGGGCTGTTAAACTGGTTAAAGATACGGGTATGTAGGGTATGAATAAGTTTGAGTTTCTACTCATCGATGTGCTGCTTCTGTATGGACAGTAAGTTTTGATCTCACCAGGACATTTCGGCCATCTGTGACTGAAATGCTATTGCACTACTTTTGCCATGACTCATGCAAGTCAACTATCACGTGGACTTATATTTTTGATAGTATGAGCTACACGAGTAATTATATATACTGGTGCAATAACTTAAAGTGGCACTTCCCTTCTGGGGCATGTTATTGTTTCATCATATGGCTTTGTTTTTATATGTTTTTCGTCCCTCTTCAATGCATCTTTAATATGGACAATTTAATTGCAGAAACGAGATAGTGGGTTGGGAACCATGACAAGCACCAGTGATAAGTCCAGTGGAGTGGTATTAGTTAGCAGACCTTCAACTCAGGCTGAAAGCAGCAACTTTCAGGTGGAATCCAGACTTTCCCGTTCATTACTTGCAGAGAGTTGTCCATCTGTAGATACATCATCAGAGGCTGGACAAGGCAGAGAAGTCTCTGAAGATCATATCTCGGGACAAGAGACACCTCTGGTACTTTGTGTACTTTTATTATATGTTTTCCTTTAAGTGTATTCAAACAAGCAGTGTCATCATTTGATAGGTTTAAGTTGGCATAAAGTTATACCCCTTTCCCTCATCTTTCTGGTAGATAAGTCACAAGTTTAAGAAACTTAGCTAGCATGTACAATTCGAAGTATCAAGAAGTACTTGCCAACTATATGACAATTTTAATATATTTCAAGTAAAGTTATTTTAGGCATGGATTAGGCTTGAATATCTAACAGGGAATCACTTTGTTATTTTAACTGATTCATACCTTTATTTACATATTTTTTTTCCGTTTTTTTACACTTTCAGTTTTTTTTTCACTGTCCAAATCAAACTTGAGGTCCAAGTCTTCATTTCCTTTGTTTTAATAATGTCAGGCTAGCTTAAAAACATTTGATCAGATTGATCTTCTAAGGGAGCAACAAAATATTCTGTCTGGTGAGGTGGAGCTCCATTTAAGTTCTCTTAAGAGGTTGTCTGAGGATGTTGCAAGATATCCTCAGAGGTCAGAAATTCAGGTATCATCCTGTGCCCTTACCATCCTGGTTTCTAACTGTTGTTGACATACAAACAAAAAGTTAGTTATTTTGTGTTTGGGTGCTGAAGGTGGAGATGTCAAAGTTGAATGACGAAGTCAAGAAGAAAAATGAACAGATTGCTCTGCTGGAAAAGCAAATTGCCGAATCCATTGTTGTTTCAGGGAGCAATATAGATAAATTTGAAATACCAGAAGTATGTTATGCTCTCCCTTATGTGTGTCAGATACTTGCCTTTTGTTACAGGTTCATCATCGTTGTTCTACTTTTTTTTGTGTCAGTCTATAGCTGATTTGACAGAGGAATTGAATGAGAAGTCCTTTGAACTTGAGGTAGGCAGTTTATTTTAGCTAATAACAGCTTATTTTAGCTAATAACATCGTTGTTCATCTTCGTTTATTGGTTTCTGGTTGAAACATAATGACTAATTTGTTTTTAAGAATAATCTTGAGGGCCAAGGTTTTAAGATGATTTCTTAAATAAATATTATTGGAAGAATGAAAACTATAATTAAGTACATGAAATCAATTATTAGAATCAAGATACAGTGGCTATGCATGTATTTTTTTCTTTCTGTTATAACATTTTTCAAGCCAAAAGAACATCCTATGAGAAAGCAATGGAATGGTCCTAAGAATCATTAGTTAATTATTTTTCCTTCCACATGTATCTCGTGCTTTCAATGTTCAGAGCTGCTTTGAAGTTTACAAATTGCACTTGCAAAAATATGATAATTAAGAAAAAGAATGGTTGTCCATACTTTCTCTTTAGTTTTTACCGAGAGTCCTAATCTGATGTTTCTAATTTTATATGATGAGCGTTATATTTGTTAAAAATTCTCCAGGTTAAAGCTGCAGATAATCACATAATTCAGGAGCAGCTCAACCAAAAGGTACAAGTACCATGTGGATAATCTATATGGAACTTTGCACAGTTTCATTAACCATTTTCCAGTTGAGAGTCTGGTGTAATTGGAAGTTTGCCTTTTATCAGGACCGTGAAATTGAAGGATTGCAGGAAGTGATTGCCTCCTTGAAGCAGCAACTCTCTGATGCACAACAGGTGGGAAATATCAATGCACAAAGATTTACTGAAACTCAAAGCTCCAATGAGGAGTTTGGGATTCACAAAGACAATACAGTGCTGGAAGATTCAAATGGAGGCTTGCTTCTCGAAGCACAGGTTTGTCAATCTACTATTGTCGTCTTGTCTCTCAACCATGTGGTTCACTCATAGTCATAGTTAGTTCTTCAATCAAATACTTCAGTTCTAGTCAAAATATCACTCCCTCGGTCCATCCATCCCAAAACAAGCATCCTACTTTCTCCTTAAAGAGATGTCCCAAAACAAGTTTTGCATTTACATTTTTTTTGAGTAACGCATTTACATTTTTAGTTAGTTAATTAGCGATAGATTACTGATAATATAACAACTTGAGTAGCGAGGATGTGCAATCATGTGGATCAAAGCGAATGCTTAACCTTTTCAAATAGTCAAATTGGTAAACTTATTTTGGTAGATATTACTGATGGAGAAGATCGAGTTATTAATCTTTTTTTTTATCAGCAATAAAACAGTAAATTCTATTACTGATAATATAACAACTTGAGTAGCGAGGATGTGCAATCACATGGATCAAAGAGAATGCTTAACCTTTTCAAATAGTCAAATTGGTAAACTTATTTTGGTAGATATATTACTGATGGAGAAGATCGAGTTATTAATCTTTTTTTTATCAGCAATAAAACAGTAAATACTAACCTACTGTTACTAAGTTAACCAGAGGTTAACCCCTAACCTAACTCCAACCACACACTTGCGCCCAACTTATGGATTCAGAATTGCCAAGCAATTGTTTGAATATTCTGACTATACAGTATACACTAAATACCAACATTTTGTTAATTTGTTACGCATTTCTCCTTATACATGAGAACAAATGATTACCCTAGTTTTTACTGCATATAGTTTAACTGTTTATTCCTAATGTTCACGCAGGCTACTGAAATCGTAGAACTGAAGCAAAAAGTTGAGAGGCTGACAGATGCGAAAGTTCAATTAGAACTTCAGAACCAGAAACTGGTGGAAGAAAGTTCATATGCCAAAGGGCTAGCGTCGGCTGCTGCTGTTGAGCTCAAGGCATTGTCAGAAGAAGTTGCCAAGCTCATGGATTGTAATGAGAGACTAGCAGCTGAGTTGGCAGCAGCAAAGAGCTCCCCCACCCAAATCAGAAACAGCGGGGTTACAGCTAGAAACGGTCGGAGAGAGAGTCAAGTCAAACGGCAAGGCCAAGCTGGATCTCCCTCGGAGTTGAAGAGAGAATTGGCAATGAGTCGGAAGAGAGAGTTTGCATATGAAACTACAATTGTACAGAAGGATCAAAGAGAGGCTGAACTTCAAAGAAGGGTGGAGGAATCCGAACAAAGAGAAGCTTATCTGGAAGATGAACTTGCTAACATGTGGGTCCTCGTGTCCAAGTTGAAAAGATCACTTGATATGGAAACTGATGTTTCTGACTCAGCAACCAATGATATTGGGATCTGAAACAATCCGGTGCTGGCAGAAGATTGTGATCTGCCTTGGAAATGAGGCTAAAGCATTGTGTTTAAGGGGGCGATTGCTGTTATGGATGAGGCATAGCGGTATTTCCCTCCCTTTGCTTCTCTCTCAAATTTCTTCGCAAATGTGCATTAATAGAACTTGAATGTCTTTGGTCACATGGTCGAGTGCTTGGATTTTTTCGGTTTGATATCCAGGGTTACAAAGTGTATCGGTCACATGGTCGAGTGTGTTAGATTTTTGGCTTGTTACAGAAATATTTAGAATGGTATGTAAATTAACAGAAAACATCCACTATTTCATATGAATTCTGTCTACCCACCTCATGAGAACAACCACAGCAGCATGTCAAGAATCGTCTCAAGCATCTGCAACAGAGGATAACATGTCAAGTACAATTGCCTCTTAATTTATCTTAAGTAGCTTCTAAAGGGGTAAGGACTTGCCATATAAGAATCAGGGGTGCAATAAACGGGGTTAGGACTTCACAAATTTATATGATTCTTATCAAGTTAACACTGTTATTCTCTGTCAGATGAAAGTGAAGTTGGGGGATACATATAAGAGTCGGGGATATTTAAGTGGTATTAAACGAGAATTAGGGTTAGCTAGATGACATTTCTCCATGTAATATTTTTTTTGATCAACGAAAGAAATTAGGACATTTTCCAGAATACTCGGCCTGGGGTTATTGACTACCCTAACCTTTATCAGGCAGAAAAATTCCTTGCAAGGCGACTTCACCTAGGATGTACCTAGGCCGGCTAGTCCGTTAAGAAGCCTTATTGGCCTTGTAGTTATAAGGGTTATTTACAGATACATACCCTAACGTATTACGGAATCTCACTTAACTACACAAACGTTTCAACTTACGGGAGGGCTCCCTAACGTTTCTAAAATTTATCACTGTTAGAGAATCTGTTA
>JAYMSU010000853.1:0-11937 GCA_036897765.1 Erodium chrysanthum | reverse complement strand
CGCGTCGCTGTTCGACAACCTCAAGCTCGAAGATCCATGGCTTCCTCCCAGACCTTGGGAGTCCATCCCTTCCCAAAGCGGACCCACACCGTCTCCTCCTCCCTCTTCTCAGCCCCTCTTCGACACCTCCTCCGTCTCCGTAAGTCTCATTCTTCACTCACTGCTCTGTTCTTAGGGTTTAGACCAATTCTCGGTGTTCTCTGAATTTTTCGATTTTGTTCGTTGGCAATGCACTATACACTATACATTCAAATGTATTTGTCTGGAATGTGATGATGGAACTATGAAGATTGTGCACAAGTGTTACTGATAACTCATCTCATGTTCTCATATTTAACGACATAGTGCTGCTAAGGACGCATCTTACTTATCTTAAGAACTTGTTATTTGATCATGAAAAGTAAAGTAGACTTTTTGCACTTTTTAACTAAATTGAACGAACCAGTACCAATTCTGTGCAGATGTTTCAGGATGCATTACTTTGATTGTTTGAAGGACTTCATCTTGCTTTCAATATGAAGTGGTGTAGTTTCATCTATGGTATAACAAAAAATAAGAATGTTTTGTGACAGGAAGCTAGCTTGGTGCGGTTGGCTTTTAATGCGCTGCAAGGTGTACAATCGGCTATTATTAGTATTGAAAAGCTTTCTGATGCCTTTTGCACAGACCCAGCTGATAGGTCCTTCCATCGCATTCCAAGTCTTTGGCACAGGGTGTCAAGCACTCATGCGTTAGGGAATATTCTCAAATCTATAGGGTGCTCGGGGTCTTTGGTTTTTCTTCTCCATAAATTTGTAGACCATTTTACAAATTTTAATTTTGATAACAATTCAGCTGGAATCAAACCTATAAATTCTGAACCAGCCGAAAACCAAAATCACTGCGTCAATAATCTGGACGAGGAAGATCACCATCCACCATATACCCTCATTAATCAGGCATTTGCTGTTGCCGTGAGAAAGGTTTTGGAAGGCTATATATGTGCCCTGGATACTTTGTACTCTTTTGTTAGTTTGAGGCGTTCATCAAAGGATGTTAAGATGCCCTTGCACTCGTCTTTCGGAGTAGGATGTGTTACTGGTGTATTGCATTCTGATATCACTCTATTGGAGGTTTACTTGCATACAAGGGAATTGAGCTCCCAGATTGAAGCTCTTGGAAATATTTGCAACCTACATGATGTAGCTCTTTGCTTCTCAAGATCATCTTTTGAGGATCTAATTGCTAAAGCTCTCCTTGAATTCAGCAACCTCCCTAGAGGAGGAGATCTGCTTTCCTATTTGTATACACAACTGCAGGTCAGTGTTATATATACTTGCATCTACGTGTAAATAGGCTGTCTTTTGGTTGTTGCATAACTTTGTAATTGTCAACAACATTTTCACTTATATTTCCAAATAGCCTACATAGTAGTATATGAACTTGCATAATGATTTACCTTCTTATTTGAAGTATATATACATGAAAGTTGGTGAAACGTTACACTTTATGACCTTTGGAGATGTTGTCAATTGCCCTGTCTAATTAAATACTCCAAGTATATGGACTTGGACATCATTCTTTTTACTGAATGCAAATTGTAGTTTCCTTTTCTTAAAAGAATGAATATATGTTTCATGCATTTTTTTGGGGTTTAACTAACAAGTTCTCAAAAAACTTCATTTAGGTTGCAGATCCTGCTCATCTTGCCCTCCTTAAGTTTCTTTTTCTTCAATCATGTGAACCATATTTTGGATTTATTAGAGCATGGATATACAAAGCTGAGATTAATGATCCTTATAAGGAGTTTATAGTAGAACATCTTGAGAATCTACCATCCCATTCTCTTGGTAAAGCTGGCTTCTCTACTGATTTCCCATCAGTGACTGTTAAGGTGATCATTTTTATATAGACTGAAGTATTTGTATAATGTTTTAAACACGTCATAACATCAGTGTTGCTCTTATGCTTACATTTTAAACTTTGAGACTCTTCATCTCAGGAGCGAGATGGAGTTTCCATTCCCTGTTTTCTGAAAGATTTCACAATTCCCCTCGTCAGAGCGGGTCAGCAGCTTCAAGTACTCATGAAATTGCTTGAATTGTGTAATTATATCGGCAACAGAGACCATAGTATTGAAAATTTTCTTCCTTGCTGGACTGGTTTTTCAAGTGAGCATCCATCCCACACATCTCCATTGATTTTTAACAAAGTAAAAATAGAAGCTATGACACTTCAGAGGAATAATTATTACAAAAGGATGCAGGAAAAAGTTGAAAGCTTTTTGACGAAATTAGAACTCAACTATCAGCAGGTAATATTATCATTTTCAGCTTCTACAGTCATGTAACTGTTTTTCCAGTGTGATTTATTGAACAAGTTGCTCGGTCTTCTCTCATGTTAGTTGTATTCAGATTGTTTCTACGCAATGCAGTTATGATATTTGCTATCTTGGTCATAGCCATTCATTGCTGTATGCCTGCATATTTCCCTGCCTACCCATATTTACCATTAATTATGTGAAACAGTAGTTTACACTTTGTGGGATGATTAAATTTTAGTTGATACATTTTTTACATTCAATTACCTTCTTATAAGCAAGACATCATCGTTTTCGTCGTTGTATTGTTTGTGTGGTTTGCATTAATGACTTTTTAATGTGACGAAAACATGTTACTAATTTATTTTCAAGTTCCGTAGTCTTGATAGGGGATATAAATCAATAAGAATAATGCTTAGGGATTCCCATGTCCCACTCAAGAATATTTTTTTTGCTTTGACAAACCATGCTAGGTAAGTTATTTTGAAATATCTAGAAGATTAAAGGCAAAAAGGTTGATTGCCGTGCTTTGTACTTTCTCTGGGTGTCTAATCTAGGGCAGTTTCCAAACATAGTGAAGTTAGAAAGCCAAGCTATCATTTGAGGTTTCTGTTGTTCTTTGGTGTCACTTCATTCATGTGTGTGCCATAAGAATTAAAGGCTGGATATTGTGAGTGAACCTCTGTTTCGTGGTCAGGCACTGAACTGATGCTATCTATACTTACCAATTGAATCTGTCTCAGGGTCCATAAAATACTCTAGATTAGTGATGGTGCCTTCTGATACTTGACATGAAGATTATCATTTTTGTAGGGCTCCCTACAAATATTTTTTGCCAATGATGGTGGAACTTTCACCATCCCAGAGTCATTCACTTCAAATGATGTGTTGAGTGCTCCTCCAGGATCATACATGTAATCTCCCTCTCTCTCTCTCTCTCTCTTTCTCTATCTGTGTACTGCCCCTTGCCATTTAAATAATAATATTCAACAAATGGGGTTTATAATGATACTCTAGATTAGTTGCATTGCCATATGTAACTTCTTTTGCCCAAATTTGGTTTCTGCTTCAGGTCTCTTTTTGTTTTACACTATTAGTGTCATTGAGATGATATTTCTTGATTAAAGGAAATATTTCTCTAATCTTCAGGGCATCTGCTGAAGTTGACTTTGAGGCCTCAAGTGTAGAAGATGATTCCTCTTATTCACTCGATCCATTGGAGTCATCAGAGTGTTCATCCTTAAGTAGTACTGAGGAACATATTGAGTCCGAGAATCAAACTCAATTTCCTGATCGCCTGTCTGGACCGGAGCAAAAATATTTTTCTGCTTTGAATTTCTCTGTGACCACCTCTAGGAAGAAGTCATTGGAAGATCCCTTTCAAATTGAAAATTCCTGCCATATTGGAGATGATTCATATGTAAACTGTGGTAAAAGTAATGCATTTACTCAATTTGTGTATTCTCATCATAAACAAAAAAGATTGGATCACATTTCTGTGCCCCTTGAGTCAGGGGAGCTACTAGACACGTCAATTTTGTCAGATATGCAATCTGCGGATGGCCTAGCTAGTTTCAGTTTGCCAGTCAACAGCACTTCAGTAGATTCTTTTTGTATTGGTGGAGGTTGTAGTGAGGATAAGAAGGTACATTCATTAGGCAGTGGCCATAGGTTTAGCACTGGATGGATGGGAGTCATGAAGGATGATATGTCACATTTGGGCAATATGTTTACTGGTAGCGGTGGTTCAATAGAGAAAGTCTCAGATGATGAACACGTTGAGGAAGGAATTCTTGCTCCTTCACACTTATTTACATTACCGCCATTGGCGCTGAAATCCAATTGCAGTTTTCTCAGTAAGAACCCATTGTTAACAAAAAATATCTTCTCTCGCATGATGAGCCAGCCTGGAGAGAGCTGCGATTCGGACCATAGGGAGTCTTTCTCTTACTTTGACTTTTCTTCTGTAGAAGATCCTTGCAAGGTTTATGGGGATAAGTTCTCTGCCAATTCAGGACGCAGATTTGGGTCTGGGTCTCCATCAGCTACAGACTCCAGCACTTCTACTACAAGTGGTAAAACTGCTAACCATGATCAGGAAGGCTATGACAAACATGGCGTCTCGATTAATAATTTCAGAATGTCTCATACTCAGTCGCCATTGAGCTTGAAAAACTACATTCGAGATGATGTAACTTTGACAAATGCCTCTGGTGGGGGTGGTTGGCAGAGTTTGCTTGGACTTCACAGTAATAGTGTCAATGACAATGTGAGAGACCGTAGACAGAGTTTATCAGCTATGTTTGAGATACCACTTGATTTCATCATTGATAAGTGCCTACTACAGGAAATCTTGCTTCAGTATCCTTTAAACCTGTGAAAAACAGCCATTAATAGTCAGGTTTTGCCTTTTTTTAGTTGGCTTTAAGCTCATAAAATGTTGTGCACCCTTCCAGCCTTGTAAACTTTAAGCCTGCTTCAGGCATGACTGCGCACATAGAAGAATGTTAGGTAGCATTTATATTTATCTTTTTTAAGGGAATTGAAATCGTAAATTCTTTGTGCGTAGGTTAGGATTCTCCCTTTCCCATTCCCTTTCCCCTTCCCAGTTGTCATTCCCATACCGATTCCCCTTAAATTAGCCCATTTTCATACCTCACAAAGAGAAAAGAAATGTGATTCTAATTCCTTAGTAATCATACCCTCACCAAAAATGGTTGAAAATACAGAATTACTTCCCTTGATTCCACCCCCTTTGAATCCATTACTACCGTATAGTGTAACACTATCAGGGCTGAGAATTATAGAGGGGGTTAGGCTTACACTACTATCTTTTGTGAAAGAGTATCTAAAAAATCTGAGATCATGGATGATATTCTTATGTGATTATATGGTTGAGATTAATTGGTAATATTTTGAATTAAATCGTAGGGTTATGTTGAAAACTTAGATATAATGTATAAGATTTATGAACACTGTATTTTTATACTCCCTCTATCCGAGAATAACTCGGTTATTTGACTTTTTTGCAAACATGAAGAATAATTACCTTGTCAAAAGTGATAGTGGACACTTAAATTGGGAATCCATTTATATGTGATGGACCATTGTAGTGGGATGGAGGGAGTAACAGACTAACAGTTTAACATATCAAATTGAAAATCCATTTGTGGGGGTCACATAATTATTTTACAAGTGACTATGCCACTTTCACCTTCTTATTTTTCTTTCCATTATTTCCCTTAACAATCTTAGATATAAATATATAAGCAAATTAACTATCAAGTTGCTTGAAGAAGGATTTGATCTGCACGAGCATCTGTTGGCACTGCGACGGTATCACTTCATGGAGCTGGCAGACTGGGCCGATCTGTTCATCATGTCCCTTTGGCATCATGTATATCTATCTAGCTACCACTTCAATTCAGCATCATTTGTTTTACTTTCAATTCCATTGTATAGGAGTATCCTGACTTATTTCCCATCAAACCACAGAAATGGTGTGTTACAGAAGTAGATCACAGGATTTCTGGAATGCAAGAAATCCTTGAGCTCTCACTTCAAAGGTCTTCATGTGAACAAGATCGTAATAAGAATCGATTATTTGTGTATATGAGAAAACATTGCGCGGTGCCTCTTTCAACTTCTACTATAGGTACACGTTTTTATCTCATTTGTTTTTGAATTATTATTCTATGTTTATTTTTCATGCATCTGTTTTCCCAATCATGTTTCAAGTAGGCTTTGATATTCTTAAACCTTTTTCTTTCCTGATTACTACCATCTAGCTTGCTGTTAAAATCTTGCATATTGCAGGTGTGCGTTCCTTTGATTTTTTAGGTCTGGGGTATAGAGTGGATTGGCCTGTCAGTATTGTACTGACTCCAGATGCAATGAAAATATATGGTGACATATTTAGCTTTCTGATACAAGTGAAAGTTGCTGTATTTTCATTAACTGATGTATGGCGTTCATTGAAGGTATGGAGTTCATGGAAGTTAATCCAAGTCTAATTTTAACCTGTGTTAAGATACTAATTTGTTTATGGTCAACAGGAGCTGAAGTATTGTATTAATAAGAGTTGTCATTCCAACTTGCATGAACGTGAATTGCACCATTTTAACATATTAATAAAGATAAGGTACTCAGAAGCTGCTCCATTTATCTTGATCTCCTCAGTACTTGTATTTTTGACTATGGGATATTTCTGACCCTCAGCTAAGCTTATCGTTTAAATCATGATTTTGATGTGTCATTATGTCATGTCTGCAAAGCTTCCTATGAAATTTACCATAGCAAATGCTGTTGTGTACCTTAACTAGAAAAAAAGGAAATGTATGCACATAAAGGCAATCAATTCTGAAATTTTCTAGAGGAATAATCTATTTATTCAGGTAAATCATAACTGGCTTCTAGTTTTTAGAGTTAGTTTCCAGCATATGATTCTGGGGACTAAACTGCTACTCTCTTTTTTCGGAAGATGTGGATCCGTCTTCCACTTGATAAGCATCTTGGGGCCTCCACCTATCAGTTCGAGCTTTTAGGTGGGTTGGACTTTAACAGTGATATTTTGTTCATTCTTTTATGGAGCTTTATGCATTAAGTTTTTATCCTGCTTGTTTAGGTTGGCAGGGTGGGATGAGTAGATCAAGAGATGTACTGTTTTTGTGGTTGAGTGTATGATGAGCTTAAAGGAAATGAGGTTGCTTTTGTGCAAGTGATTGGGAATGGGAATCAGCTTAATTTGTGTGTATTGTTTGACTTCATTTTGATTCCCATTGCCAATTAATCCCATAGGCATAGGTTTATTTCCATTTTGTAAAGAAGGAACGAAAATAGTGTGATGTAACGGAATGAGAATGGGTATAGGGATAAAAACTCTGCATCCCGTCATTTACACACAAAGAACGGAGTCATTTTTGTTACCGTTCATGCACAAAAATCTACCCTAACACAACCTTGTTTGTAGAATTTATAAGTTTTGCATGTACTTGGAGTTGTACATTTTGCTATCGATAAAATGTGTTATTTTATTGATTAGATGTTTCCTTCAGGTGTAGTTTCGTATTGTACATGTAGTTGTAATGTTTATCATGTCATATCTTGGAGGAATGATTAATATAAGTGGTGGTTAAGATTATGAGTTTATATAATCTCATATGTTTTCAAGATTGTATTGGACTGCAATGTTCCTATTTTTGAAGCTCAGACATGTCTTAGTATGGAGTTTTCCTTTTGTAGTCAGTAATGATTTCTCAAAAAAGGGGGTTGTCATATTCTCTATTTTTATGTCAGATATCAGGTTAGCCATTTTGTGTCTACATTGCAGCAATATGTGCAGTCACAGTTATCCCATGTATCATGGTGCCGGTTTCTTCATTCTCTTCAGCATAAGGTTTGTGGAAACTTGAACACAATGTATATCCCATTTGTACACTGCATGCTTCCCACAAATTTCTATTATGTATGCAAAACATCTTAATGTTCTTCCTGTACTGTGTATTTTCCTATGAATGTATCCCCACAAAGAGTGTATTTTCCTGCTTAATCATCCCCAACATTAATAAGTATTGTGGGCCTCTCCACTCAGTGCCAGTTGTTTCTAGGTTGAATTTGCTATGGTTCTAGGGTAAAGTCCACTTGTGTCATTACCTCTGTATACATATATTAATATAATATACAAAACGAGTTTTGCCGAGTACTCCCCTAACAGCTTCGCCGAGTTTTGACCGACCCCGAGTTTTAAAACACTGCCTATGTTTGTGTTAGTCTGGGTACAGGGCTTAAGTCTAAAGTGTTGCTCAACCACACTTTTGGGTCAGTGTTAAAGTAGCCCCACATTACCAATATGTGAGATTTCCTGCTACTTGAACCCTTTCTTCTACTCATTTCCAATTAGCTGGTTGAATGCATAACAAAAATTAATATTATTGTGTATCTGATATGATAAGAACCAGTGAGCATTAACCAACCATGATATATCATTAGTTGCACAATTCTCTATGCACGTCTATAACTTTCATGTTTTGACAATTAGTGCTTCTGGAATATGTAACTAGTTTTGCCTGTTTCCAGAAGAGCCCAGATCTTTTATCATTTTATAGATGATTATTGCTCAAAGAGTTGTAACAAATCTGCTGATGCACTTACCTCTTCTTAATTTTCATACAACTTTTTTTTTTCTGTTTCCATGGTCTTGAACTTTTTTATGATACAAACACAGGTTAAAGATATGATGGATCTGGAGACTGTGCATATGGAATACCTAACAGATTCATTACACATGTAAGTTCAGCTTTTTATTCATTTTTTAAATCAGCAATCCCTAATCTACCCCTATCCCCCACCCGTGCCTCCAATCAGAGGACTCACTAGGATTCGAACACTGCACCTCTTACTAGGCATTGCTCGCCTGGACCAGCCAAGTGTTTATTTGTGGCTGTAGTCTAATAAATAATGTGCAAGCATGGTTGTTAAATTGTGATTCAGGCACAAGAACCAGTTTAAACCATATTAGCCTCAAACATGATGTATTTACTTAGATTAGGCTGAAAGTAGGCTGAAGATACTGATTTTGGCCATAACTTGAAGAAAAAAAGGGTGGAAACATTGAAAGTGGAGCTTTTTAAAACTTGGTTGGATAGATGAATAGGTCCAGTCATGTTTTAATTATTATATGAATCAGGTGAATCAGGTAGTTTACCTGATTCTAAACTGATTCATATCCATCAATGAGGCAGGAGTAATTTACTAATTTTGAATCATTTAGGGGGTGAGTTGAATTGGGAATCAGCTGACTTTGACAACCAACCGGGCAAGCATATATGTTTAGGAGAGATTCAATGGTTTGGTTGTGAAAGTATCACAATGGCCGTTGTATTAAGCCACTGTAAGTTCCATTTTGAATCTTTAGTGTAGTGCCTTCACATTTCATCATTTTTAGAATAGAAGTGGGGTTGAAATGTTAAGAATTTAGAAGTCTTTCAAAGCAAAATCACCATGCAGGTTCCTACTAATTTGGCGAAAGATGCCATGTGTTGCTTCTGAAGTCCATATTTTTCCTTTTCGAGTTTTTTTAATTATAAATAAAGCCTGATATCATTAATCTTTTTCCAAACTATTGTTACTAAGATGTTAAAAGATTTTCACTTCATGTTTAACATGGTTTTGATTGTGAATATGATATTGCAGATGTTTCCTCTCTGATGAAACGAAGTCTGTAGCAGCCATCATTGAGAGCATTTTGCAATGTGCCATTGATTTCCATTCTTGTCTGACTGGAAACATGTGGGGTGTTGGAGTAGATCAAGGAGATCCATTGAGTAAACTATCAAGAATCAACATATCCAAGGTGACTGAAACATTTACAATTACATTATTAGCAACATAACAATTAACTTACACTTTTCAAAATCTTAATGAAATAGAATGATCTAAGTTTTGGGATATAATCAGAATATTTTTTCATTTTTTTAATATTGAACTCCATTCTTAGAAATTTGTGCTGAAACAGTCAAATGCATCTATCTGTGCTGCAGGTAATGGCAATGAAACAATCATTTGAAAAAAATCTGAATGAACTGCACCAATGTTATCTGAGGTCGCCAAAGCATGGGGAGTCGGGGCTTTCCCGTTTCTGGGGATACCTAAACTTCAATGAGTATTACGGTGACAATGAAATGGGCAGTTATGCATTTTCCGTCTAATGTCATCTTCCATGCTCACTACGATGTGCATGCACTGCCACTGTGGGGTACAATAATCATGATGATGCAATCTTATCAGGTTTGTGAATATATGTATGTCATCAGCCATCCAAATGAGTCATTTGTTGTGTGCAATAGCTATTTACTCCATCTTGTATAAAGTTCATTTTGTTAGTAACTTGATACTCTTACCTTGGGATGAGTAATTTTCGGAAAAATCACTAGGCTTTTGGACTTGAGGTTTTACTCTTTTAGTGTGACAAAGGCTGTGTGATTGGGAAAACATGATTGAAGATTGGGAGTGCATGGTTTGTTTATTGTTACCGTGTGTGCCAAGTAATGATCATGTAAATATGAAATTATTGTAAGCTCTATTTATCTGGATTTCAAATCATCAACCAAACTAGGGTCCTTGTCGTTTGAAGTAAAGACAAGTACGGATTTATAGTGATCCAAGTCTCCAAGACACTTATGGTATGGAGCAAGATGCAAGAAAAGCCTTTACAATGTGACTCGCCACCTACAAGAAAAGACCTCATGATAGTTGATGTTGTGCCTTAACCATCCTCCCATGATGGGTCATAATAGCTCAATCTTGTTTCATGAATCATGATAGTTATGTCGCGCCTTTACTACCACCCTCCCATGATGGGGTTAGAGCTCAGAATAGCTCAATCTTGTTTAGATGTCGAATCTAAAGTTCATTAATTTTCAAACGGAACAGGATCTGAAATCAATAAAATTAGCTTCTTTGACGTGACTTGCTAGTTTTAGGAATAGACTTTACGAGTCGGTGTGGATGGCCCTTACCGCCCGTCAATGAAAGACGATCGGGATAGGTCGAATTGATTTTGTATCCGATATGGAATTGATCATTCAAACATAATTGATTGGGTTGGAATAGTTAAATTTCATTTTGTTATAAAATCCACAAATTTTAGACAAAACTAATTGGGTTTGCCAATTTTAATTTTGATCAATCAAAGATATTTTTATTTCATTTTGAAAAGTTGCTATAGAAGAACTACAACCAAAATTCCAAGACGACATTTTTATATGGTTATTGCAAACAACAATTGAGATAGAATAATAATTGGCTACAACATAATCTAAAATTATGTACATGTTTGGTTTTCCTATAATCGATTAATCGACCCAATCAAAATCCAAACAACCCATTTAATTTTTTGTAAAGAAGTCGGAACAAATACTCATAAAGCCTGCATGAGATTGAGTGGGCATCTTGATCCACTAAACAGAATTTAATTATTTTATTTGCACTTACTACTACTACTAATAATAAAATGATTAATTATGATTGGATCTTACTAAATATACTTCAATTTTATATAATTTTTCTGATATTTGAAACTTAACAGACGATTGACTCTATAAATTTTTATTTTGTGATACGATTCATGATTTCGTTAAAAAAATTGTTAGTTCACTGTCTAACGAAAGCACACTTAGATTTGAATCTTAAAACTAGAAATTCTATCCCTCAACTTGAAAAGACTAAAATATCCTTACTTTTCTTTTTAATTTTTGTAACCATGCCAAATCTTAATTTTCAAAACAATACTTCAAAAAGTGGCTCCATGCCATAATATTAGTTATACCAATATTACTAACTAATACATCTTAGACAGGGCCGCCGGCCTTGAGAATTGGGAGCCTCAAGCGATCATTATTTTTAAGCCCTTGTTCTAAAAATAAAATTAACCACAAAAAATATTTAATATCTTATTCGATGTTCTAGCACAAATCATTTAACATTATTCTAACCTAATTATGTTGTCACATAAATAAATAAAAATACATAAACGAATTTTTGAACTCATGACTTAAGATTTTATTTCAACAATAACTCAATTTTCGTAAGCGCACGACAAAGTCTCCACATAAAACCAGCAGCAACACAAGTTAGTTTTT
>JAYMSU010000852.1:0-11938 GCA_036897765.1 Erodium chrysanthum | reverse complement strand
AAAATTGTTGAAAGAAAAAACTGGCGCCCGCGCCTCCCCCAGCCAGTGCACCTAAGTTTGTTAACAACACAAGTGATGCAAGCAATAGAACATATGCGGTGAAAGCTGGTTCATCCTGTTTCAAGTGTGGCAAGGAAGGGCACTGGGCAAACAACTGCCCCATTACTTCATCTGACACTGGTTTGGGAGGGAAGTCCATTCCATCAGCTGCTGGTAGGTCCTGTTTTAAGTGTGGCAAGGAAGGGCACTGGGCAAATGATTGCCCTGTTCCTTCATCCAACACTTACGGTGGTTCGGGAGGGAAGTCTGTTTCACCGGGCACTGGTAGGTCCTGTTTTAAGTGCAGCAAGGAAGGGCACTGGGCAAATGATTGCCCTGTTCCTTCATCCAACACTTATGGTGGTTCGGGAGGGAAGTCTACTTCATCAGGCACTTGTTATAAATGTGGAAAGCCTGGGCACTGGTCTAGGGACTGCCCTCAGTAGATTAGTCTGCATATGTGACGGTTCTCACTGGAAGTGGAAACTTATCTGAAGCTTTTGGTTTGCTTTGATTCAAAATGGGAAAGTAGCATTACATTCCATAGTTATGGTACAGGTTGTAAGGTTACTTTGGATAGCTTTTGTTTGTGAATTTGAACTTCTGCAGTTTTGGGTAAAAATTAAAGGAATTCTCCTCTTATGTCACTCCATTTTCATTCTCAGTTTAGACATGGTGAATTAAAATGGAAATTAGGATATGTGGTGATTCTCATTCTAATTTGTTGACCTGTATCCAAACTAACATACAGCGTCTCAGCCAAGATAATGTATCGGGATTTCTCTTCATTGAATTAGTAAAACCACAATGACCGGTTCCATTTACCACTCGGAAACAGATCCTGAAGTTCAACCAAAGAATAAACTACACAACACTTCTGAAGTAAATCTATATAACTTACATATTGCCCAATTTGAAAAACAAGTCACTACTATGGTGCTTTTACCAGTTACATTAAAAAAAATAAAAGTTGTCATTAACTTCAGAAATGCGCATCCATCTCTGTGCTCATCCTATTCCTAGCATTGTTCAGGCTTGCATAAATGGGACATGGTAGTCTTTTTCATTCTGTTTCTCTTTCCTCCTCTCCAGCAACACTATCAGGAGCTTCAACTGGATCTTCATCACCAATACCACCTTGATCCTCAACATAAACCTGGGAGCTCACAACTTGTCCTGCCAAGTCTTTATGTTTTAGATTGCCTGCCATAACAAAGAGAGAGATTATAACTAACAATAGCCCGGAAAACCAAGTTTGTATGGGTAGGCAAAAAATGGAGAAAAGTTTTGGGTATAAATAGAAGCAACATTCAGGATATTTTACTCAAAAGGGAAGCATTACTGTATTACATACCCATCCAGAAAGTGGATCCATTTGAAGTTGTGTGGAGAAGAGCTTTGACACGGAACAAGAAGCGTTCCATGGATCTCTTAGTAGCAGGTATTTTACTGGTGATAACAGTTTGTTTCAAACCCTTGCATACAGAATCAGACAAAAAGGGATATTAATGAGAAAGTACTTAAAGAGATACATATAGGTTGAAAAGTCTAAACTAACCTTTGCTTCAGAACATAAGGTCTGTACCATTCTTGTGGCCTTCTGCAGCTCTGTCACCTTATCCATCAGAGGAGAATAATAGGTACTTATCCATCAGAGGAGAATAATAGGTACTTAAGTAAAGTTTAAAGAATGTTTACGAATAGCTAACATGGCAAAATTCAGAGCAACTGATCTTACCAACTTGATTATGAGGGCATTGTGCATTTGAAAGTGGGCTTGCAAGAAGTCGAAAACTGGAGAGCATGTAAATTTCAGTACCTCAAATAGGTTGCACTAGTCCCTAGAAGTTTCAAGAACATAATTTTAAAATATACCTTTTATGAATGATTCGACAAATTTCCCGCCGTACTTGACTGCCATGGCATGCACAGTTATCTGTACAGTGAATTCAACATGTTTTGACATTCTCACTAAATATGCCATTTGAGCTTTGAAAATAAAAGTAGAAATATGCTAGTATGTGGGACTCTGGTTCTGTTACCTTGTCATGAATCCTGCACATGTTAACTAATGACACAACCACATTCACAGATTGCTGAAGTTTGTTTAGAAGCTTTTCAACGGTTTCAAGCGGAACACCAGTTCTGTTTTTCTCCAAGAGAACACCTTCCTTGACCTTTCAATGACACCATAAATAAAGAACTTGTGTATCAACCAAGTAGATTTTCTATATCCCATCCACAATAATAACTGGAAGGTGCATTGTATAAATATATATAGCTCACCAATTTGTTAAGAATAGAGAGGTTCTCTTCATGCTGCACAAAAAAAACTTCTGTAAACATCTAATATGAGAATACTACCATCGCATGTCATAAAGGTATAGACAAAGATGCCTTACCAGTACACGATACCATGCAACAAATGTTGCAGAGCATAGAGTCGGATAACCATGATGATCATTTTCCATAGCTTGCAATAGAGAAACCTACCAAAAAGAAACTCTTCAGAAGAATGCAATGCATATTTTGAGAATGTGAATGCAACAACTTTTTATGAGAACACTCCATTATATGAGATTATGAGGATTTCTCTGATGATGGTCCTCTTTGGCTGAGTGTTGAATGTGACGCTTCATGTTTGAGGAAATGTACGTTTTGAAATATTTTAGGCGCTAATTTCTCATTTTTGTGCTGGCCATTATTTTCATGTATTAGGTCTGTGTGCCAAAACAAAATTCTTCTTTTGATGACATTTTTACTTGTTAAGAAAAAGGGGCTAACAGGGAAAAACTAGTTTTCTGGATCAAAATGATACATACACGTTATGCCTAACCATAACAGATTTAGTGTATTTTTTATTCACATCTTTCCATGCAAGGTGATAAATTTCAAAGTGCCAACCAGCTTCTCAAGGATGACATACAAACATTATGATTGTATGGGGACAATTTATTCAAATTATAATATCATCACAATGCAAAAATTATGAAGTCAAATTGTTCACCTGAGGCAAAATAGAGCCAGCAAAATCTTCCAGCAGATCAGGAGTGGACTCACTATTTCCCAAATATATACGTAATATCTTTTGTACTGTTTCTCCCTGCATACATCAGAAATTAAGTTCAATGCTATCTGTCATGTGCCCCAGTTATCCACTGTAATAAATAAAAAAAGCTTAAGACACAGGCCACAGTTTTTACTTTGCTCTTCCAACCGTTCTCAAGATTCTCACAATTCCAGTCATGCCTTAGCAGCTTCTCTGCAGAAGTTCCAAGTCTATGGCGCAATGTAGAGAAGACCCCTTCCACTAAATCAGAGTGAATGTCCTTACTCTTTCCCTTCCTCGACATATCAAGTAATTTTTTAACTGAAGCTACGACTGATTCCAAGGCAAGGAGAGATTCGGTGGCCAGAACAAAAGAAAATGAACAAGCTGCAGGGAGAGGACGACATGGCAATAACACAGGAAATAATTACAGCAGCAGATTAACCATATGAGCATCATGACCAAGGACAAGGAAACAAGTATAATACCTATGTCCAAAACACCTTCTACAAATGCATAAGCACCAAAATATAAGTACTCAATGGTTCCAGGCGAAGGGTAAGGCTGTATGCCTGAAAATATACTTTCTGGTATTTTAATGGGCTGGAAAGCTTCTAGCAAATTTGTGAGAGCTGATTTGTCTCTCTGAATATCAGGAATATCTAGCATCTGGAGACAGAAAACGGCATATGTATATATATTTGATTAATGATTTGTTCAGTAAATATTCAGCAGCATAGGGACATTAGACAGGTTACGGGAATAGAGAGAAGCAAAGTTCACCTTACTGAAACATTTAAGTATTTCTTTACAGGCTGAAGTAGAAACTGATGATTGTGAAAGTACAATGTTGGGAATATCTGGATTTTTGGAAGATGTGGATTGAGCTTCCCAATGTTGTTGACAAGTTTCAGCACCTACAAAATATCTATCCTATTATTACAGATACGTAGAAATAGTTACCAGTATTCGTCAAACTGTTTGAAACTAGTAGCTTACCGTTTTCAAGGATACGAATTGCGCTATTCAAATGGCTTTTGAGACACGGAAGAATAGGTATAGTTTTGCTCAAGAATTCATCCTTTGTCATCTGGCTGAATCCAGTTGGAGCACTAGAGCTTCTTCCAAATATTTGTCGGCCAGCAGTGAAGCAATCCAACTTGTAGTGAAGATCACGCAAAAGGTACAGATGTAGGGGTAACTGGCATATGAAATAACAAGTTTTACAAACTCAATAAATTATTCAACTTTAAATATAACTATCACGGGTTACAATATGCAAAATATCAACAGGTTACCTCAGCTGCAGGATCAGAGCAACATGAATCCTGATTCTGCATTAAATAAACATTTGCCTAGTTCAAATATACTGCATATCTTGTAAGAAGACAAAAAAACTCTCCTTTCCGAGTTGGAGTACATGAACCCTTTAGCAAAACTACTTGACAAGAAGGATTATAATTTTGCTTGTATTATAAACAAGAGTACACACCTCTGTATATGTCAGGATGGTCATGCATTGAACAGAAAGAGGCCTGAATTTGAATCTCTGAGTTTCCAAATCTTTGGGAACTGCAGAAACTTCTACTGTCTCTACCTCAGTAGTACTGCTATGTTGATCAGCTGACCCAGATGCCTTTTCACAAGGAGATAAAGAGGTGCCCTCATTTTCTTGTTCCTGGCTTGTCAAAGCTCCTGCTTTTCTCAACACATCTACTATAGTGGGCTGCCGGAGATTACAGTTAGAATCCGAATTTTTTGATGTCTTAGACTTCTTTTTAAGTTTGCTCTTTCCATTTGTATCTGAGCTGCCACGTTTTTTCTTCTGGTCGGTTTTATTTTGCAAGAGACCAATATGGTTAGGTTGGCTTGAGAGTGACGATCCATAATGGTCCACATGAAAATGAAGAAGAGGTAAAGATAGAGGGAACTCTCCGAGAGAATAATTTAATAAGCTTTCCAAAACTCTGCATTTAAAATGTTATCAGTAGAAAGAGAGAAAAAAATAATACTTGATGACTATGCGCTACAAAAGACCTAATTATAACAGCATGAACAAAATTACAATTATTGACAAGATATTATGTTTATTTGCCACAAGTTCAGGCTTGAGCATAACTGCCAACAGGACTAACCCTGTAGTCAATGCCTGGTGTATGGCCTGCCAAAAGTTTCAGCACTTCCCATTATTTTGTATGGAGAGGATACCAACAGTATTTACATATTATTAGAGAAAAGGTTGATCATATACATGTGCATACTATCAAGGAAAGGAAAATAGAAAACCTACACAAGGTTCCTTAAACGCTTCAACAGCTTTGCAACTATATCCTGCCTTGTGGTCTGACTTATACATGCATATCTTCCGGTAACTTGTGTTGAAAAAGCATTAAGCTACATGCAGCAGCAGAAATCACAATTTATATGGAACAGTTCTTAGATAAATAACAACTAAAATCATCAATGTAAAATTTCATTGCTTACTAGTTCCCTTATCCAATTAGCTGCATAATAGACAGAGAGGCACACAACTTGCTTTTGCTTTGCTGTTAGTGACTGCCAAGCTGCTCTGTTGAAATACTACCATTAAACAATCAAAATACATGTCAGCACACAGAATGTCCAACAATCTTGAAACGCCAACCCAAGTGCAGAACAAAATCATTTGGCAAAAAATAATGATCATTAAATATTGAAACCTATATTTATATCAAATAATAGCAAGATCTAACCTTTTGTATGTTGTATGAAGTAAAGAGAGATGTTGGTAATGTTTTTCAAATGTTTAGTTTGGTAAGAGTTTACTGAAATTTAAGATATAAAAGAAACTCAACTAAAAACATCCCTTCGTCTCTTCTGGCATAATTTTTTTTTTTTTATGAAATCAGAAGACATGGAGACCTAAATAGAAGAACCCTCCCCTTCATTGCTGAAAAATTAAGCAGTATGTGTAAGGTATTTGCCCTGGAAACTAATATGAGCAGAGATTGGAGAGAGAGAAGAGCCTGAATGGAGTATGGAACTCAAAAATGCATTGTACATAGTCTCACCTTAGCAGAAGGAAGGTGTATAGGGCATCCAAGTAGTGCATCAATTCCTCCCAGAGATCCTTGATTTGTCAATCTCTCAATCTGATATTCAACAACGTTAACCATTAGTTCTGTCACTTATGAATTTTAAGTATACATAGGATTATGTACTTACAGCAGATAGTATAAGAAAGTTAGCTGGAAGAGTTTGCAAAGACGCCACCCTGGACACAACAAAATGTCAACCTTAGTTGTTGCAAACATGCAAGAAAAGTATAAATGGCTTGTTCAGTAAGGTTGAGAACGGGCAAGTCACATTACTGCAGAGAAGAGGAAGCCAACTGTAATATGTTCAGACAAATAGGAGATATATCACCATCCAAATTCATCCATAGTTCTCCTGCAAAATTTAAAAATAGTTTACTGTGGCCTGATTTGATTTCACAAACACCTTCAAGCGCATCAGAAAGCAGGAAAGCATATCATAACAGTAAACTCACCTTCTAAACCACAATATGTGTTGTTAACGGTCAACTGCCCACCTTCAAGATCAGATAGGAAAATAGACTCAAACTCTCCGACATGTTTGCCAATCCTACAATATAAACGCATTATTCTTCAATAAAACTATACTTTTCTTTGGTACCATCCTCAATGGAAAGCTTAGCAACAACAGTTATAGGTATCAGGTGGTTAGAACTCACCATTCCATAACTGCTGGCTGGAGATTTCTATGTTCTAGCATTGCAGTTAGTTCATCATAAAACAGGATTAATGGTAAGGGAAACTGTTTACAACAGTCCAGAGACATTTTCAGGAGTTCCAAAGCCTCCTCACAAGTTGATTTCTGTAGAAATAAAGTAAGAAAATGGTGAATGCATGTGTAAAGAAAAATGTATGAACTTCACTTTTGGATATTAATGGAGCAAACACATGCTAACATGTAATAAAGTATGTGTATCTCATAATTGAATCTTCTAAATGCCATTTGGATTGTCATTTTGAAATTAAAATAGATCACAGTTTGGACGCTGTAGCTTTCCTACAAACTTTTTCTTCCAATCTTTACCACATCGCATTATGAGTATTACATAGAATTTATGAGCCCAAAAAAAAACTTTTGAAACATTGTCTTCTTTAAGCACAGAAAGTACAGTTTGCAAGTGCCATGCGCACAAGTGTGACTGCACATTCATGTACATGCATGCATAAGCAAGGCAGACTAAAATATTATTGCTACCAACCATGGAAGATCTAAAATTGAAAGGACTCTGGCACAAACCTGAGAAGGGGGTTGATCGGTAACATTATTTGCATCCCCTATGCACGATACTATCTTTAGCGTGCCAATTAGACCCATCTGCTTGTACTTCAGATCTGGATGGCTGACCTGCACAACAGAAAGGAAGCAACAAAATAGCAAATTTGCTTATTACCAGAAAATAAATATACATAATGTAACAAAATAAAGGTAGGACTGGGAAGTTCACTAGATATGATCGGGACATCAATGTTAGAGATTCTTAAAATCAAAAGGACAATTAAGGATCCACTATACCTGCTTTCGTACTATCATCAAAAGTTCGTTTGTAATTGAAGCTCCAAACGAATTTACGTAAGATCTAGCTGAAAGTGCCAGATGGCTGAACATGTCATAGACCTGTACGATGGGAAAAATCAAATGGAAGGAAGATATCACACTTAAGTTTTAATGCCTACAACAATATAGAGACAGTAGATAACCTACCTTGCGCAGATTTTCAACACTAAACCCTTCCAGATAGTCCAGCACACCTGTGTGAATGAACAAATAAGACATCGACATATTTATTCATTAAAGTAAATCAACATGAATAAAAAAGTTGAGTACATACCATTTATATTAGATGACAGTGGAATCAATTCTTCTGCATGCTTGGATGCTAGTAAAGCCATGGTGTCCAAAGCAGAACCCACTTCAAAACTAACACCAGAACCCACATGAGTAACTAGTGCTCCAAGCACCTGTATAAGAAACACACCTAAGGAGTTCCAACAATGCATGGTTTCTTAAGACCTTATAAGAGATGTAAAAAATTGAACGTACAACTTACTTCCTGTCTCGAATAGGTATCAGCGAACTCCTTAAACAAAGATAAATATAAGTGCATTCCAAATTCCCTCACTTTTAGTTCTTTGCATGCCAGCAAAAACTCCGTCAAAGAGAGAAATGAAGAGAAATGCTCCTAACAAAAAGTAACAGTAAGAATAAAAAATCATTGAAAGAAAACTATTCCATCTTCATAACAATCATCATGCGTACACCACACCTGAACCAATTCCTTGTTTCCACCAATACAATGGTCGAACAAAACTTCCTGAATACACTCTTCAATGATCTTTTTCTTGAAGATCTTTTCAATTGCCTTTTGCAGAGACTGGCCATTCATGTATATGAGCATAAGCAACCAGATGTCAATGACTTTGTGATCCTGAGGTTTGTCAAGGCTATTCAATTCTTTCAATATTTCTTGGCAAAGTATCTACAGAAAAAATCAAGTTAGAGAGGCACATAAATAATTAAGCAAACAAAGGAATAAAGAACCTACATTCTTAAATCGAAGACTTGATCTCAATGCATCAAGAATAGAGGCCTCTGAATTATCCACAGGGGCCTTTCCTTTTAGTTTACTGTGTTGTACTGAGCGAGATTTTGATGCTCCGACAAATTTCAATTGATGACGAATCTGTGAGATTATTCTACGGGCATTGGCTGGTGTTGCTGAAAGCAGTAAAAATCTTAGTAGATATGGCACATGCTCCACATCAATCGTCCTAATGCATGACAGTGCTATGGTAACGACCTTCATATTGAACAAACAAATCAATCTTAGATACATATTATAAGGAATGTTCAACACCTTTTGATGCTATGGAAAAGGACAAAAAATCAGAACTTCACAGGCTGTTGACATGAATTTGGAGAAACAAAGACACAAGTCAATTAGGCTAAGCGGCTATGCTAGGCTAGATACATATAGGGGGAAATGAGGCACCAAAGTTTTCAGCATCAAAAAATATATTGAGAGCTACTACTAATACAGAAGAAGTGTGACCAAAGTTTGAATACTACAGTTATGTTTGTTTGAAACCTGAAGAAAAACAAGCTTCAACAGGTCATGCATGATAAGTTGCTAGAATAAATAGCTTAATAATTTATGAGAACATTAGAAATGAAGAATTTAAAAAAAATGAAAGATGTTAAAAACCAAACACAGACAGGCTGTACACTAAAGAGAAAAACAGAAACCTGCTCTTGTGACTGCTCATCCAAATTAAGGTTAGAAAAGGAGTCGAGAACAGGTACAATAATTGATGAATCCTCTTGCAACATTTGCTCTAGAGAATCAACCACAGTCTTATTGTTTTGATCACCGATTATCTCAGGGAGCGACCCAATAATCTCTTTCTTTAAATGCAAGGGGCAAATAGACAGGACTTGCATCAGTTTATCAGTGAAGGTAACAGGATCAACAATAAAATCAAGCCACCGAAAGTGGCTAATAATAAGCCTGGCAACATCCTCTTCAAGTGGCAATGACGTTCCAGAATACTCTGAATTTGCGTCAAAATACTCAGGAAGTTTCTCTAGTAGCAGATCCTGAATGTCCAGTTGGATGGGAGGTACCAGTAGAAGATGTCGAACTAAGCTATCATTTCTTGTTGAACTGAAACCATCACGCTTAGAAGCTACGAGAACCCTATCAGAGAAAAATAAATACATTTTATAACACTATTCTGATCCTCAGGAAACTAGATACACACAATTCATAAAATTCCAAAAGCAGGTATAGAATGATGGATGTATTAGCAGTTCTGAATAGAAGTACAATGCCTATGCTAGAATAAATAGCTTAATTCTGAATTGTCTTACTCATTTCAAAAGTTGCATTAGCAGAGAAATAGAAGATATATAGCTCAGAATTAAGAAATTAACATAATGATTAAGTTCCACTAACTATCAAATTCAGCAGAGCATGCAACTCAGGACAAACAGAATGATGGATGAAGACGCTATTCAATTAAGCCTATACAAGTGCATCCTATTATTCCACATTTGGCTTCTTTCCATTGCTAGCCTTAATTTTCCCAGCAACCAAACAAACATCAAATAATTCAAATAGGCTACAGTTCAACAAGTTACTTCTTTCATTATCCACTACCAAAAGCACAAATTATATACACAAACAAACCTAAAATAAGTTCAAATCCTTAATTTTCTAGTCGAATCTTAAGAAATTGAGCCAAATTAAAATTGCACTTACCGGTGTAGGTTTTGAGGAGAATCAATGTACGAAGAGAAGCCGGAGAGAAAATCTGAGCGGAGTGTGCTGCTATCGTGACCCGAGAAGAGACGGTGGAGATGGCGACGGAGCTTGTGTGGATCGGAGGGGAGGCAGGGAGGTCCCGAGGGATTGACGAGCGTGCAACCCGCTTCAGCTAGAACCGATACAAGCTTATCGAATTTCTGTTCATCAGTCGCAACAGACGGCGGAGGAGGAGGCGGTTGCTGCGGCGGAGGTTCGGCGGCGACGGAGGAGGCAGGTGCGGAGGGTTTGGGGATTTTGGGAGGGAAGGGAGGGACAAAGGAGGAGGAGGATGGGCGCTTCCGGGAGGAGAGCTTGTTGCGTAGGAGCACCATCGGTGCTTCAGATTTAGCTTGAGAGTGTGAAAGGAGAGGCCAAATGGAACTTCCGATTCTCTGCTACTGTATAAATAAACTGAGAAAGGGCGCGAATTTGTATAACACTCAGTCTCTAGCGAGGTTTGACATGTCGTTCTACACACTATTAAGCACCTTAATACTGATATTTTTACAAGGGTAAATAGCAAAAAAGGGATTTCATAAGTTTGGTTTGTATAAATCGACTTTTTCGTGTTTAAGTTGTTACAAATTAATATATTTAAATGGACTTAGATCCAAACATATTATGAACAACCTGACCTTGCCAATTAAAGAAAAAAACCCTAACTAAAACTCCATTAAAAATGGGAAAAATTATCCTCCTTTGTAGGGATACCAATGGAGACACCAAACAGGTTCCTTAATTTTCTCTGAGATAACATTATTAGGCAACAACATCTTAGACAATTCTCCTCACATTTTTCTTCAGGTACCTCTCTTCTCTCCTATGCTTGCATGAACATACGAAGTGTAGTGTGTAAAGGATATCGATCTATTTGAATGCTTTCGAATTTTCAATACGAATTTAAGAAGTCGAAATTCAAGATCCACCAAGAAAAAATCCGAATTGATTCAATTCAATATAATTGTATGTTGATCGGACATTCGCTCATGCATGCATGAACACAATCCGGTCAAACTGATTTTTTGTTTTGATTTTGCAACGCGGGTCTAAAAGCGGGAATTCAAAATCCATCATAGAGAAAATCTAAAAGAATTCAATTCGATTTGATTGTATGCAGATCACATATCTACCCGTGCATACATGAACATATGAAGTGGGGTGTGCAGGGCGGATATCCAATTCTCACAAAATCCGATCAAATTGAACTCGTTTGAATTTTCCAGGACGTATCTAAAACTCCAAACATATTCAATTTAATTGGATTGCATGTTGATCAATATACGCCTGTGCCGACTCTATTATGAACTATGAACTATACGTAAGAAAATTGCTACTTTTTGTTAATCTCACTTTGTTTGTGTTTTGTTAGGAGTGACCATCTTCATACGGTGGTGCGGTGGGGATTTCTCAACGGAGCTTTTCGTGGATATCATTTTGATCGGAAAACCCACTTTTCTGATCAAATAATGTCT
>JAYMSU010000851.1:0-11945 GCA_036897765.1 Erodium chrysanthum | reverse complement strand
CATCGGCAGGTGGATTTAGTTTGTGCTTCCGGTGGTGTGGTGTTTCTGCATCTGCGGGTAGATTTGGGTGTTTGGGTCTAGTCGTTTAACTGATCAGGGAGTCTCTAGTCTGGTTTTGACCATACATGGAATGTCAATTTTTTCCACCAGAACTAATTTCTATATCTTTTTGGTGTTTCCATCTAATAAAAGTTCCACTTCCCACTAAAAAAATTAATAATTTAACTTGATAACCATTGAGCAAATAGCTATAGCATTAATAGACCAAACACATGAGATTAGGCCCAATAAGATAGAGACAGCAAAAGTCTTGATGGGCCACTCCTAAAAAAAACACTAACTTATTCCATTTGATGTAAAAAATGAGGGAGGGAGAGAAAAACATGAAGAAATGGATGTCAAGGAACGACCTCTATCACTCATCCTACCTTAAGAGCATGGACAATGACTAGCTTACGGTCATAGATTTTTGGTCTGAATCCACTAATGATATCGCTTTCCTCCCCTATAACTTGTTGTTGCCCTTGCGGATTGTATTAAATGATTATTCGACTAGATAGACTCGAGATTTTTAAATCTACTATCCTCCCCTGTTGCGGACATTCTAACGTATTCTTGTTTCTCTCATGCTCTCTATTGTTTACGCTCTAATACGTCGTGATTCCATTTAATTTATCACCAACAATTTTTTTAACCAACAAAAACAAATAGGTTGCAAAAGCAAACATATTGCTTGAGTTTGAGAAAATAGGGTGGATATGGCAATTTGTGCCTCATCTGGTTGTTTAAATGACCTCTGTAAATTACAGAGTTGGTAGAGAAGCCAACTGAATGTTTGCAAGAGAAAGGGACAGTCATGGTCACTAGCACATACCCTTGAGTGGGCTACAAGCCAAACAGAATATATATACACATATTCAGAGGGAGGTACAAGATCAATACTATACAAAATACCTTAGCTTTGAAGAGAGAGATCATGTATGAACTTTAGTTTTTCTTCTTCATTTAGTGGTTGTCTTGGCCAGTAAGTATTGGTTTGATAATCAACTAATTGCTTCTGCAACTTAGGTTTAAAGGAAAATTTGGTTCCTACACCATCCATTGGTTATATATACACACTAACATTGACAGCTTACCTAAACCTTGATTACTATTAATTTTCCGGATTTAGTAGTGTTAAGAGGTAGCAAAAACACACTGCTTTTTCTCATCCACCACCATCTTGAAAATATTGGGCAAAACTTGATCATGAATTGGCCCTTTTCTCAAACCTATAAGGAATTTACTCCTGGAAATGAAAATCCTCTTCTGGAGTAAAATAAATCTTAATGCAAGTTTTTCTAATTATGGATTCGAATATTGACAAGAAGGAGCCTTGTTAGGAGTGATCGGCTCTAGCAGAGGGCAATTGCAATTAGGTCCAACAGCCCTTTGTCTTCAAGGACCAGAGTTTGAATGACTACAAAAATTATGTTATAGCAAGCTGTCAAAGACAAGGACAGCTCTTCACAAACCAAACCAAAACTATAATTCATTCAGTTTGTGGATGCCATTGCCTGCAACATATCATATGCACCAGCTCAGTAAAGTCCATAATATTCATACAGCTTAATGCTGCATGCATTTTATTGAGCTACTTTAAACAATTAACTAGCACAATTAACTAGCACAATGCATATCAACTGACCAAATGCCACATCCCAAGAGAGGAAAAAAAACAAATAATTAAAGATTGTGTCACCTAATTTTCAAGTGACATGAAAACAGTTGACAAGGCCTTCAAATGCCACCTAATATTACTGCTTCAGGATAAGCAGATCCCCAAATATCTTTCTGTTTCACTACCTCTTTGCTGTGGCCAGTGGATCCAAACAAACAAAAAAGTGATTCTTCATAACACAATTTTGTAGAAACTATAGATTCATTGAAGCCAAAATATTAACACTTGACTCAAGCTAAATAATCAAAGTTGCGGCATTAAGCCAGTCCACTTCTTTAAACTCTACTTCAAGCTCGAAACTAGAAATGTTTACAGGGGCATATGATCTTGAAATTTACACGAATTTGTTCACTTGTACAGTATTGTTACAAGAATACACTATTTTTCCACTTGTTCTGAACACTGATCTTCTCTGCATTTTCTCTTTTCCTACATAAATACAAGTTGTATCTTGCAGAACCCATCCCAAGATCACAGTGGTCATGGAAAAGCTCGTAATTAATAAACTGATACAAGACAGCTACAGTGATGCTCCCTACGATGACAACATGGAACATGAAGCGAGAATGCACAAGGACTCTCTCTATACAACAATGGGCTGTTCTCCTTCAAACTCAGATATTACTATCAGTGAGTCCGTCGGTTCGAGGCTAAGTGGTTCTGACTTCGGGACCGGGTTGATAACCTGTAATTAATTATTCAAGGTATAAGCCATCCACAATGACTTCAATTTCAAAACACATACTTTAACCATTCTTATACCTTCTTGCCGTTTCTTACGTAACCAATGGCAACTTCTCGCCGCAAATATGCTCTTTCAGTGAGCTCTGCAAACGTTGGAGTCTCTCCCTCTTGCATGTAGAGGCTAATATCCTGCCAGACACACCAGTAAATACATAATTGATATCGTTGTCCATGCACTGAGGTTGTCAATACTTTAAACCACTCCTTTCAGCGCCATTGTTTCATCATATACCATTCTGTCTTCTATAGTCCAAAAAGATGTTACTAGAAAGAGCATTTACCTTTATGTATATTTCATCACCCTCTGCATTCAGAATATCTTTCCAAACCTCATTTAGTTCACTGTTCTCTGCAACTGTTATGCACAAACACAAGATTATTCCTCTAAATTGGAAACATGAAACAGATTGTTAACGTGAAGAATACAGATGATACAATACCCTGCGCTGTCACTAGGCTCATTACTTCCTCTGCCGCTATGTAAGTAAGAGCCGGCTTGATTCTTGTTATCTGTTGAGAGCGCAACAGGTGCATCAACATGAGACAAATAAATAATCACAGTGATGCTACTAAAAAAGTCTTGCATCAAGTATTACCTGTTTTCCCAATTTTGAGTCAACAATTTCTGCAACTAGGTTCTGTACCTGTAATATAATATTTCCAATTTTGCACATGAAAATGAGAATAGGTACTGATCAATACATTATTCTAAGCAAATAACGTGCACCGTGTGTCAAAATAAAATAAAAAATAGTGTGTACCTTAACTCCAAGCTTATTGCATATACTTTCAGCAAGGATAAGAGAGTATGCAGAATGCTTGTCTGCCCTGGATGGATCTGAAGAATAGATAGTCAATGCAAAGCTACACTCTTCAGACAACTTAAGCACAACATATCCTTACCTCCTAAAAGCCATTCTCTATCAGATATAACAGCAATTGACAAGGGGATATCTTCGGTTTTATTGAAAGAATCACGAATATGCTTTATTGTTTCATTCAAAGTATCATAATCCATGGGGTTCCCAATCTGAAGCAAGGTAAAATAACACATGAGAATCTTTTGCATATAAAGTTATAATAGGAAGACAGCAAGGAGCAAGATAGAAGGTTCAACTGATAGGCTACTGAGCCAGTACCCTATGAGAAACCCGGATATTTTTTAGTTTTCCTTGAGCAATCATACTGCTTCCTTTGATTCTGTCTTCCACTGGCACATCTGATAGTACTTCCTGCATAAAGGTATCAATTATAGATACCTTCTCTATTTATCATATTTGAATAAAGTAGAAAGATCCTCAGAAGAGAAAGAACATACCAATACACTGCCAGGTCCAAGATAATTATCATATTCTTTTATCATTTCTGTAACATGAGGGCGCCAGCCAAGCATAAGTATACATTCTTTTGGTCCTAGACCCAAATCCGATGTCTGCATTATCAGCAGAACAATCATCTAATCTGAATTGGCACGAATATTTCTGAAACTCAAAATTCAGCCAAAGTATTAAACCAGAATTGTACCTTAGATTGCTTGCTGGGAAGTTTCACATTGTTCTCAAGTAACTGAACGGTATTACTTCGAACACCTGAATATGCAATCTCTGGTTCTGTTTCCTTATGAACAGGTGAAATGAACAATAGCTACACGAGGAAATGAAGTGCTGTTAAGTATATGCAAATTATCTTGGAACAGTAAGTAATCTGCTCTTCCATTTTTCTATTTCCCTTCAGTTTACTTCCTTATTTATGTGTCTCACAAACTATCTACTCAAGCTGATATAAATTAGACCATGCACTTAGGTTTCCAAAAGAATGATAAACATTGTTTCATATTATGCATTGGATATAAATAATTAAAATGTATTAATATCGTCTATTAGTCACATGAACTGATTGAAAGAATATAAATTATTAAGAAAACTTGAATATAAGTACACAAACCAGTGATGTTTACATACTTTGTCAGTGGGAAGCAGAATTTCGTCATCATTTGGATGGAAGTATACCTTCCCATCCCGACGAAGGCCACAAACAACAGCCTGGAAGAAAATCATTAGAAAAAGAATCAATAATAGTAATTATTGAATTTAAAATCATCTGAAATAAACATTTCACAGATGGTTTTACCTCTTGAAAGCCATGTCTTACAACCCTATACTTCATCCCTGCTAGGTTTGGAAAATTGCTGAGGTTGAACACATTTTCTGCAACCGATAACCATTATCCCAATTAGTGGGCTGCATATATCATAGTGAGATGGAAAAAAATTGGAAATCCTGAAAACCAAAGAGAATATAATAAATGCAACATTTTTTAATGATATTTTTGCATAAAAGTTTCAACTTTTTAATAATCTTTCCGCCAGATTAATCATAACCAAAATTCTTAAGAGCTAATAAGTACTTTGATAATTGAGCAAGTGTCTATAGATCTTTATCAATCCATGTTGCCGAGAGCATTGAACAAATAATTTGGACGCAACATTTTCAACAGGCTCTACTTTCAGTCCGTAGATTGACTTCAACAGCTCACATGTATTGGAGTTTGAGACCTGCATTCAAGAGCGAGGACAGTGATTTAACTTTCATAAATAAAAAATAGTAATAAACTGTCCATACTTAACAAACCTCAACAATGGTGGGGATGGATTCCATCTTTGGAATAGGTTGGAGGGCTAGTACAGACAAAAATGCATCGGTGTCAACTTCATACCTAATCAATCCAAAATCAATAAACTTCAGCTGGGTGGATTTATTAGAAGAAAGCAATTTCAACAAATCCATACGACATTATACAATGATTTCCTCCAGTTGAACGCAAACCGCCTTTGAGTTAAAAGATAAGCAAATTAAATAAATAAAGAGAATATATACTTGTTTTACATTGATCAAATCCTCACCTATCCACCTTTGTTGGCAGTACTATTATGGCACGTGCCTTATTGGCTGCAGCTCTTTCAAACGATTTTGTCATGGTAAGACTGCAACTGTACAAGTATAGAAGCTTAATTTGACAAAGAGCTAAATTTCAATAATGTGCTCATAGTAAGCAAAACCCAATTTTGTTGCACATATTCTTTAACTTGTGAGCATCCTGAGTGTGTCAGCTCATTCACAAAAAAAGAAGTGAAAATCAATAGAACCTTAGAAACATTTGACCCTTGGAAGATCAACATGCAACCACTCAACACTCCTATGTTTTTGTTAGAACATCAATATCGTACCTCTTTGTTAGAACATCAATATGATTGAAATCTCTGGCAATACTGTCAGCTATCTTGTCCATCTGCTTCCTTGGAAGATCAGACATGAGGAGGATCCGTTGTTTCCTGTGGAGAGAGAGAGACTGATGATTTGAGCACATAAATTACAGTTGAAATGATGTTGGCCTTACAAGAATCAAATACCTAGCAGTAGCAGTTCCTAAGCGGACAGCAAACTCATGATACTTATTTAGCTGCTTAAGAATGAAGTTTAGATGACTGTTTACTCCACATATGATAATATGATCAGTCTCAAGAACTTGTACTTGAGCTCCTTCTCTCAGCTTTTGCATATTACTCTGAAATGATGGTCGTGAGAATGCTATTTAAATGTAACTAAACAGTAAACACCTCCTTGTTTCTTGTTTGAAGAGCTTACCCTAAATTGTTCTGTCATCGTGCTCAACAGGCGAGAGTAAAACAAAATACCCCATATGGCAAGAATAAAACCAATAACGCGTTCAACACGGGTTCTTTGCTGCAGGTTACATAAGGTGTTATAAGTAAAATATACATATTATTTGTTTCTAATAATATTTTGTAGCGAAGAGCAACATACCTTTAAATGAGTAGATGATGAGCACAAGCATGCCCAAGCCTCCCATAAGCACTCCTCCAGAGAATTACTACCCCTGCATTATAAATTAAGACATGAAAAAATTAGTCAACACACAAAGCACTGGATGTAGTAAATCTTGATACTACACAGATCCCAGAGTAAGTAGATTTTAAAGTAGTGATAACTGGGATTTGTGGATTGGCAAGAAATTTTCACAAAGGAACATTCAGAAGAATTATTGCATCAAGAGGGAAAAATAATTGTTTGCTCCCTCTGTTTGTATTCAAAGTGGCAATAAAGAAATTAGCTCTGTCAAGCTCCCAGTCACACATCAAAAAGACGTGGATCCGTTTGCCACTTGATAAGCCACCTTGAGGCCTCCACCTATCAGTTTGAGCTTTTAGGTGGGTCGGACCTCAACATGATATCAAAGCTTGGTTTATCCATAGTTGAACCATCTATGCCATCCAGTTATTGGGTAAGCCTATTTTGGGATAGAGGCCCATGGTCCACGTGAGGGGGGTGTCAAGCTCCCAGTCACACACTCACACATCAAAAAGACGTGGATCCATTTGCCACTTGATAAGCCATCTTGAGGCCTCCACCTATCAGTTCGAGCTTTCACGTGGGTTGGGCCTTAACAAGCTCTTCCACCTATTGTTTCAGGGCATAGTGCTAACTGTAGCCAAACCAGCTCAAATTTTGGAAAATAAATTTCTGGAAGAGTTATGGCGGACTTCATCTTCTTGGCCACGAGCCGTAAATATGGAAGATTTGTAGTTTATTAAAATTTGTAAAAGTAATTTGGTTATTTTCTTACCTCAATTAGAAGAGCCTAGTTATTGTATTCAGGTTTATTACCTAAAATATGGATAGTCACACGTAACCTGATAAGAGAGAGCAATTCCCTATTTCAATCTATCACACTGCATATCTCTGCATAGTCATATACATCTCATAGTAAAATCAAGAGAAGAAAGTCATTACTGTTTTCGTTTGTCAATGGATCGATATTTCTAGTGTTGTCATTGCCATTATCATCAATGTTTTTAATGTTGCTATTGTGCCCTGATATAGTTACACAGATTTTTCTCACTTGTTCCTCCCTTTCTTATAAAAAAAACTATGGAAAAGTGACAAAATTAAAGAATAACAATCTTGAATGAATTCCTTAGTGCATACGCAAATGCATGATATATGGCTAAATATTTAAAAATGATGCAACAGTCAGAAGTATACTTCATTTTTAATGTAAGAAAAGTAGCCAGAAATTATTCAATATAAGAAACAGATGGTCAATTACCTGAACTTGAAGAACAAGAAACCACCAATGAGAACAAATGCAAAGCATGCTAGAAGGAGAACAATAAAGAACCTATGGGAAAAAAATCCAAATTATTAAGCCCATCAAATGTAAATACTAAAATGTAATTCAATGAATGCATACCAAAAGAAAAAAAAAACTGAACAGCTGATGGAAATTGGACAACATATATAAATTGAGTCGGTAAGTGATGCAGAATCCTTGGTGTTCTAGAGATATCAGACCATAATGGACTCTTTGGTGTTCTTGATATTTTTTTCTAACAATCAGACTATAATGGACAAAACCAACACAAGACTGGCCAAGTTGCTCTTGCTTCTACATAAGCAATGTCTTGAGTTCAAACTTGGTACGTATAAACTGTCAATAAAAACAATGAATGAATTGAGGATAGTAAAACTTAGACTAAACCTCTGTGGGAGCTTTTGAATGAAACGCTTGTATTCAAATGCGGGTCTTGGTAGTAAGAGAAAGTTACTCCACCAGGAACATCTTGACACTATAAGCCATTCCAAAAAAAATAGCCTATGAAATACATCTTGTTCTTCAAATTCTATGGCATAACTATAGCACAGTGCAGCATTCCTCGTGATGTCCTTATGATTTTACTAAAACTTAGACTATAGTGGAGACACTTAGAATACCATTATACCTCTTTTCTGGAGGTTGTGGAACGAAAAGCCAAAAGCCTAGGTATTGGTAGTAAGAGAAAGATGGTCCACCTAAAAACATCTTGACACTGTAAACCATTCTAATAGTATACTTTTCCTCGTCTTTGAGTATGGACCCAAGAAATTCATCCTGGTCTTCAAATTTTATGGTGTAATTATAACCAAATATTATCATCTCAGAAGAAATTTATATCAAGCTACACATCAGGTTGGGTTTCACAACTAAAAGGTCGACCTTGTTAGTTGGGTATGGCTTTTGCCTTTATATATAGCTCCTTTTTCAATTTTGATGTGAGACTTTATACTTCTAGTCTCTTCTCACGTGCAGATCACAGCACCGGAGACCACAGGTGGCAACAATGGGCTATATGGACAAATATGCCCACAGGCCCAAATCAACCGAACTCTTTACCATGTAAAAATTTAATACATATATGGGGTCGGGATTCAAAACTAAAAAGAAAACCTTATAAGTTGAGTGTGGCTTTTATTTTATCTTTTTTTCTCTATTTCTATTTGGTGTGGGATTGTATATGTCAACAATCTGCAAGAATACCACGATTTCAGTTCGAAATCAAGATGTGTGCATGAGTAATGAATTCTCTACCAACTGAAAATTATAACCTACTATTATACTTCAATATAACACTTCACTGGATAGGAAAGGACGATGGGTCTTTTAAACTCAATCTACTTATGTATTCCTTGATAAACAATTGTATAGATTCTGTAAAACAAATGAAGCGGATTCAAAGGACATCACTTACGTGGCAACATTTCTCTCGACTTGAATGTTAAATAGGTACAGTAACCGTGCGAAATTCCATCTAATATCTTGAAATGAAGGCAAGGACACATCCAACCGCAGAGGTGATGGTTTATTCAAGGAATCCGACATACACGCAAAAACTGAGTTTGTCATCCCAGAAGTCAAAACTACACGTGGATATAAGTCTTGGATCATCTTTATCAATAAATTAACAAAGTTCAACTGTGTCAATCTGACTATAAAATATGATAAAGTAGATCCTATCAAAACTTTAGCTTGACCCTGCACAAACAGAAAAAGTTGTACCGACATAATTAGTAGAGACTATGATTACTGGATACATTTCAAGGACCAGGCGTATAATAAACACAACTGATGACATCAGCACATGTACCAGACAATTCATTGATTATTAGAAAATACAAAAGTAATTCAAACAAGTAGTCATGTCTTGACCAAAAATATTATAAGCAATCAGTTGAAAGAATTCAGCAAAAGGGGAAGAATACTCAAGAATAACCTAATACAATAGCTCATACCAGTTGATAATTGAGGGGGAAATGAATAAAATGCACTATAGAAAATGGATAACTACACAAATGAGGAAAACGGCCTTAAATGAATGATCTTCAATATGCTTTTCTTTTCTTTTCAAGTTGACTCATTAAACAAATTTACAAGGTAATCTTGACGTGATTTTTTTATCCTTGATTTTCCCTTGATTAAGTTCAATGTGTAGAGCAGCAAGTACTTTTAAAATTAAGTAAATAGCATCTATACTTCTTTTTACTATTCAACTTGTTCTGAAATTTTTGTAAGAGGAATTACTTTTTTATGTGTCATTCCCGTCCCAGTGTTACAATTCTTTCTTGTCTTGCTAGGCACTGATTTACCCTATTCAAATCTTCATTTTATAAGTTCAAAATGGAGTGAATATGAATAAAAAGTACACCCTTCAAATGAGGCAAAATTGATCATGAATCTCAGTCTTAGTACTGAAGTGGGAATACAGTTAAGTTAAGAAGAATCCAATTCAATAGATGCTGGCTGGCAGAGGAATTTTTCCCGAATTGGTTTTCATCCCGTGTACTTGCATTTTATACTTACGTGAGACGAGTCATTCTTCTCCATCATAAGGACATTGGCATTCTGAACATCTGAAGGGCCTATGTGAGATGAAGAATCAAATATATCCCCCGTCCTTTGACAGCTAGCCTCCTGTTTCCCTGGAGAAGAGTTATCAGTATCATTTATCATCTGAGGAAATGAAAATAAATCAAGCATTCATATTAGGCACAAGAATAAGGAGGTATCATCAATCTGTATACAAAAAAAAAACAGTACAAGTAGCTCAACAATAAGACTGTCAGTGATTAAACAAAGAATTGCTAATTATATGCTGAAGATGTGCATTCATGTTGAAATCCCTTTTACCGTTTCAACTAGAATGCTCAAAACTAACCCGAGTTCTGTATTGGGAACTTTGGGGCGCGTAAAGCTGAAGACTTGATCCACCATAAATGGCATGACATCAATTTCCTGAAAGCATCTAAAGTGAAGTCAGACAAAGGAACTTAAAAATACGAACCTTAGCCAACCTTGCATAACATGTAAAGCACCAAAACCACCATGACAAAATATCATGATGTGAAAAATTAAAGAAATAGCTTGAGCAATTTAAGAAGTGCGCAAGTTTTGAAGATGCAGAAATATGTAGCAATGTATCCACAATCCAGGTTTTCTGCCGAAGGTGAGGCGGTCTTCAATGACAAAGTGGGTCCAACACCAACAGTGTTACAAAACTGTCCATGACTTTGGCCTCAGGAAGACAATTGTATAATTTCCCAAATGACAAATAGCAACCTAGGTTTCTATGTGGCAACTTGGTATGCTTCATTGACCCATTTTACAGTAGCTTAAGCTCTGTGGGAGATAGTTTTCCAACATAGCAGTCTATGAATCAAATCAGAACACTTGTAGAGGGAAAACATTGTCCCATTCTTCCACAGTCCAAGAAAATACTTAAATATTCTATTTTGTCTCTACCCTTTCAAGCTTCTTCCTCTTTTCAGTTATATCCTTCAGTTCCAAATTTGTTACCACACAGAAAGACAAATGTCCCAAAATGTTGAACAAATTCCGAAATGCAGCAGTGAAATATCCCAAATTGTTGAGCAATTTGGAAGACCCAGATTGCAAATTGAACGTAATAAGGCAGAAAAAAGGAGCGGAGTTGGATTTGAAAACTTTACCGTTTAGAATAGGGAGAATGATGGGAAGAAGAGAGACGGTGACGGCTGCTGGGAAGGCGAGGCAGTGAAAGGCATGGCTGTGAACAGTGTGAGTGGAGAGTGAGAAGCATCTTCTTCTTCTCCTTATCCAATCAATCAGAGAGCATTGGCAACGAAATGGGATTGGAGTGTTTTTGAAAGTTGATTTTTTTTGTGGGAGACATTGACAAAACGGCGTGATTTCAGATCAGGTACCCCCACCCACCATTCACAACCTCCTGCAATAACTGTCAGATACCCAAAACGACACAGTTTTACTTGTAATCGTGGTTAGTAGTAATCGTTACAGAAAGAAACATAAGGTCCAAACAAACTGAAATGGGAAAAACAATAGTGGACAAGACAAGGCAAGAGGACCACCACTCAACTCGTGAATTATTGAGCACGTGGTGACAAGTGATTAGGCTGTTTGATAAACGTGAAACAGGCTCAGTGCAAGCTTTGTTTACTTGGTGGAGAGCAATTGATTCCTTATCCAAAGCTTAAATATGTATAATATTGGATGCTTGATTCCAACAACTTCCTCATTTTGCACCACACAACTGTAATTGAATTCAAAACAAGATTTTTTTTTTTTTGAGGTAAGAATTCAAAACAAGATT